>JAPKLY010000126.1:0-67438 GCA_026898435.1 Prunella vulgaris
TTAACTCGAACAGAATTCACAAAAATCGGATGGATTACAAGAACAAAGTAAAAGTTGGCAGAAATTAAAAAAGACAAAATGGATGAAACTTGGAATTAGTACCCAAACTAAGTTCCCTTAACATGTTGAAGTTGTCGGAAATGCTTTTGAGCAGCTAAATTAGCAGAAGTTGCAGCATCATTCCGATCGTCGTCGTAGTTCCCAATCCGACCACCGGAGAAAATACATAATAAGCTCTCCCAAATGCACCCTAACAAGGGAATCGAAGATATACTGAATAATTGTTTCTCATACATTTTTTATGCAGGATATTGTTCATGTGAGGAAGAAACTAAATAGCTAGCTAGCCAACTTATATTAATTAGAGTGAATGTGGGTCAGGGATCAGGGGTAATTTGTCCAATTTTATCTTGCTTTCCAAGCTTTGTCACATTATTTCCATGTAGTGTTCCAATCAGCCTTCTGAAATTGACCAAAGAAAAAT
Source organism: Prunella vulgaris (assembly GCA_026898435.1). Lineage (NCBI taxonomy): Eukaryota > Viridiplantae > Streptophyta > Magnoliopsida > Lamiales > Lamiaceae > Prunella > Prunella vulgaris. The sequence goes on from JAPKLY010000126.1 coordinate 485, forward strand.
ATGTGGAGAATTATTTTAGTGGAGCATATGTTTAAGAATTTTCTTCTTCAATATTTGACATGTAAACCACTAATTCTTGTTTTCTTGTGTCAACATTAAAGATTTCACTTTATTATAAGTTCACTTTATTATGCTAGGCTTATATATTATCGAATGTCTCAAATGCACTCGCTGCACTCACTCAAACGTTGAAATTATTTACATTGAATATGAATTGAATACACTGAAATGTTTACTCTGAAAATTAATAACAATATAAATTTTTTAATGTAATTAGCCCATAATTTTCAGTGTAATATAAACAATCTAACGGTTGAGTGAGTGCACCAAGTGTATAGATACTTACTCTACATGCTATCACCCCCTATTTTGTATCAATATTTTTTTATGATTCTAGTCTTATCACTCTATATATACTATTTCCTCCATCTCAATAATATAAACCTTTTTTTTAGATGTCTCAATTACGGCAAATACATAATGTTACTGATTCATAATAGAATTTATTTGAAGGGTATGAATTGATTTTACAAAAGGATATTCCTTATTTCTATTAAAAATATGTAACTTTCTTTTCACGTGATTTACTTTTAAAAAATATATTTACTTTAATTCATAAATGAACCTCACAATACCCCCAAAATATCTTCCGGCTTATTATGTTAAACCACATGCAAAATTAGGTGCACACAGTTAGTGGACGGAGGGAATATTAATTTTAAAGGGTACAAGTTATTTTCGTTAAAAAATGCTCTCTCAATCCCATAAGTAATTGCAATTTGCAAGGAGAGGGGGACACATTAAAAAAATATGGAATAAAGTGGAAAAAAAAAATTGAGGAGTAATTTGACTTTATGTATAAAATAAAGAAGTTAGTTGGATTAAGTGTACAATTAAAAAATAGTGACATTTTATTTAAATATTGTGAGGATAGAGTTTATGAAATGATTTCTTTTTTTGAGTTTATAAGTTATTGTAGGACATCAAGAAAAGAAAAGTTTGCAAGTTCTTGTGGAACTAATAGAGCATGAGTTGAATGGTATAAAAAATATGAGCTATTTTATTAAAAAAATATGAATTGTTTCACTGTGAACAAAGTTCACATTACAATCTTCCCAGTTATATATAAACATGTTTCATAATTTTTTTACTATAGCTTTAAACACACTTCAATCCTTTCAAAAAAAAAAACACTTCAATAAATGGGTAACATGAATTTGCAAATATATAATTATAAAAAATTATTGTAGATTATTTGTATATAGGGTAATGATCATATTAGAGGTTATATAGTTTAGTTTGAAGATGATAATAGTAAGTATACTTTTAATCTTGAGCCGTTATTATTGATTAACGTGATTATACTTTATAGTATAAAATAACCCATTAAATATCATTAATATTATATTATACATTGTAATTTCAATTTACAAATTCAAAAATATCAACAAATGCATAAAATAATATCATTAAATATATTTAATAATTCATACTATAAAAAAATTTCATAACAAATTTTGCGTTTCATCTTATCTTGACATACAAACGTAGAGAATCCATACATATGGATTTATCCTAAGGCCGTTCGTAATTATCGATAACTGTACTTGGCGAGAGTGAAACGCCTTCCGTATCATCATGTTAGACTTGTGAGTGGACAAGCTTTTATAATACTCCCTCTGTCCCGGAGCAATTTGCAAGGGAGGAGGGGCACACAAATTAAGAAAAAAGTAAAAAAAATAGTATTTTGAGGGTTAATTTGGTAAAATTTTATGTAAGAAGTGAAAAAATTAGTTGGATTGAGTGTAATGTGGGCCCAAAAAGTAAAAAAGTAATGGCATTTTGTGTAAATATGTAGATATTGTGAGGGTGAAGTTTATAAAAGGGTTTTCTTTTTTGGGTCTGCAAGTTCCTTTGGGACGTCCCGAAAAGGAAAACTTACAAGTTCCTCTGGGACGGAGGGAGTACAATTTTATAGAATGAATGATTTATACATATAAACTATATTGAAGGGTATGTATTATTTTACTAATAGATATTAATTATTTATTAAAACAATATTAATTTTAGAGGGTACAAATTGTTTTCTTTAAAGAGTATAAGTTGAATGGCATGAAAGATATGAGTAGTTGTTGTCACTAAAAATTACTACCTCTGTTCATGAAATTTTTTCCCATTTTTTTGTGGGCACGAAATTTAATGAAAAGTAGTATTATATTAAAATGATAGATAAAATAAGGGAAAAGTAAGAATATTGTGGGGCCCAAAATTTTATTGTGAGTGTAGGTTGTATCCAAATAAAAAAATGAGAAAAATTTTTGTGGACAAACAAAAAAAGAAAGTGGGAAATAATTTGGTAGACAGTGGGAGTATTATTTATTATCACTAAAGAATAAGAGTAAGTCTCTTGTGCACCAGTTACACAGTGCAACTCTAGTTCATTTTTAAAAAGTTAAACAGTTTATAATTGAAAAGTTAAACAGTTTATTACTCAAAAGTGTATCTTTCATAGTTTAACTTTTCAGTAATAAACTGTTTAACTTTTCAGTTATAAACTGTTTAACTTTTTAAAAATGAACATGAGTTGCACCGTGTAACTGGTACATACAAGACTAATCCAAGGAATAATAATTACAATCACTAAACGATACGAATTTTTCTATTAAACGTAATTACAAATAATTCATGTATAAACCACTTTCACTCCATACATGCTCTTATTTGATAGTATGCTAATTTTATATTTTGCAAATTAAAAAGAACAAATCCATTTAACATATTAATTAGTATATTACATGAACAGAACAATATAATTTTATACGATGTGATAAATTTCAATTATTCTTAGATGTTAGAACCAAAATTATTATTACATGAATTTCATGGTTGAGTAAATTGCAGTTTTACCCTATTCAAGTTTGTCAAATTGCCTAACGAATTTCGCAGTTGGGCATAAAATTACAAACACTTATGCACATCAATTGTTGTGTGCAATTAGTACATCAATTTTATATTACGAATTAAAATTGACATTATGTTCTTAATATTCACATACATTTAACAATCAAAAGGCCAAAGCTCTACTCCACCAACAGAACTTCAATTGAAAAGAAGGTTCACTAACCTCCAATAATGGCTGATTGGGCTTAGACTGTCGAACAAGTTTTTGTCATAACAAATGCGCTACTCACTCCATTCCACCAAAACATTTGCACACCCAAAAAAACCATTAATTTTCACCCTCATATATATTTACACAGAAATCTACGACCCCACAATATGCTGTGGGACAGAAAGAGTATCTAATGATTTTTATTCATTCATATATATTTACACAAAAATCTACAATCCCATAATATATTGTTTTGTGGGACAGAATGAGAATCGTTACATGCAACTTGTACAGATTCAGCTCCATACTGCATTAATTACAAAAATATTGTATCCAACAATTTCAAGCTGTCCCAAAAATCCTAGCAATATAGAGACGACTCCACAGCTTAGAAGTTGCGTCTCCTTCCACCATCATTTCTCCCCACAAAGTTGCTGATGATTTTCATCCGTAAAGAGAAATTAAAATTTTGATTTACATAAAAATAAACAACATATATATGCACGCATATTAGGATCAATTAAATCTCAGTTTCATGTTTTTTTCATAGTTGCAAGAATCCCGTATACTGCTGATATAAATAATTAATATACAAGTGAAGTATTAATGGAATAAAACTTGACAAATCAAAATTTGGAACAATTAAGACACTCATTTTTACCTGCTTCTGCTTGCGCGTGATTCAGCCACACCCCTCAAACTTAGTGCATCTAAATGGGAGGCCAGATTGGCATCACCATCATTACAAGAAAACGCGCTTTTAACGTTGTCAACTACTGGCCATGTCACCGGGATCATCACCCCTCTACAAGAACTAGATGTCAAAGATATGATTTTAAGGGTGTGTGCAAGAGAGGCAAGAGTTTGCCTTACCCTTCAATTCGTTTGTCCAGGCAACGGCTCATCTGATTCAGAGTGTAGTTCCCAAAGAGAAGGTTGAATTCACTGGCCAGTTCCAATATCTGGGATCGTGGTAGGACATCCAAGACTTTGATAGCTTGAATGTCTGTTTTGTTTTCTCTTAAAATGTCAATTGACCAAACAAGTCTTAGAGGCCCTTTCACAACACTACATTTCAAGAGCTGAGAAGCGGTCCCCACCAAGTATGCAGTTTCGTCTTTTTGGTGCTCATGAAAACCGTTTGAAAGCTTCTCCACTACGGAAACCACCTCTTTCTTGATTTCGTCCTCAAATCGGGCTAAGGACTCTCGGAACTTAGGACTGAAACTAACCTTCACAAAACATTAGTTAATTGTAAGAATTATATATGTTCAAGCAATTTTATAAGAGAGAGAACTAAACACTACAAGCTGCATACCTTCCACTTAGCCACTTTGAACAGTATAGAGTCCATCGAAAGCAATGAATTCAAATGGCCCAGCTTAATTAAAGAGGTCCTAATTGCTAGAGACAAGTCCTTATCCTCATAAGCATTGTAATAACAACCCCTCTCTTTGGCATCTTTTACTAACTTTAGCCAAATAGACCTACTATTTAACAATGTTGCACCATTGCCTAATATCCACAAACAGTACCTATTAAAATAGGCAAAAATTAAATCATATTTTGATCAAACAAAATCTTACAATTGTATTCACAATGTACCTCGCTCGAGTTAAAGCTACGTTTGCCCTCTGATAATTGTCAAGAAAACCAATAGAACCATTTCCATTGCACCGTACAGTAGACATTATAATGATATCTTCTTCACCACCTTGAAAACCATCAACAGATCGTACATTTACCGAAAATGCATCATTTGCATCGCTGCTATAAGTCTTTCCAAGAGCTTCCTGAATTGCAAAGGCTTGAGCCTTGTACGGTGATATGCAGCCAATCCGAACCTTTTGTTTTGACTTATTACATTCTGTCAAGGAAATACAATAAGAAAACAGAAGGATAAATTTAAGCTTCACTGGGAACGTAGAAAGTAAGAACACCTTTATAGAGTTTAGAAACTATTTCAGCAATAATTGAGACTTCCATGATGTTTTTCCGACTATGTCTATCATCAAACTCCTCTTGTCCATTGGTTATATTTATGAAAGAGTAGGGGCCAAATAATTGTTCTTTGAGAAAGCACTTCTCATAAGCACTTGCTGCCACATTTGGACCGTTCTTAATTAGGTTTCCATAGAACATCTTATTCGGAAATAAACTTATTGACGGATGCATTCTGTACTGAACACTGAGAAGGTGCTTTCTGTATCCTAATGACACAAGCCTTTCAAATAAACTCCTCCCAAAATCAGCTTTCTCACAAATCTGTCAATACCAAAGAAGATGTTTAAATGAATTAAACAAAAACCATTCATTTAATTTAAAAGTTGATATGTACCTTGCTTATAACCGTTGCAGGAAGTTGTTGCTCATCACCGACGAGTACAGCATGCTGAAGCCCGAGAAGCTGCAAAGGAATCAAGGATTCACATTCCTTAACTTGTGCAGCTTCATCAATTATCACCAATTTGAATGGTGATAGTCCTACAGTATGCAACCTTGCCGAGCTTGAGACGGTGCAAAAAATTAAGCATGCATTTTCCAGGCAAAAGTTCATGATTTGATAACGTTCCGTATAATTTGGGACTGAGAAAGATTCACGGAGGAGATTCAGTGCTAGCAGCAGGCACTGCAATCTGGTATCCTGTAAGCCAGTTGTTCCAAATAAATCCTCCATTGATTCCCTTTCATTGATGACATGTTCATGCAGAATCTGGAGAAAATCAAGAACTCTAATCATGTTTGTTACTACTTCCAAAGGAAGACATGTAGTAGGCATATTAGTGTACAATCCTATAGTACAAAAGTTTAGTCGCTCTATGATCGCGACAACTTCTTTAACGAAAAACTCCTCAAATGTCCATGGAACATCACTTTTTGCCTCTGAATGTACGTTATTATAGTCCCTGTCCCCATCACATTTAGATTTGCAGCTCTCGTGTAATTTCACCTGCTCACTTTTTTTCTTTTTGCTTTTCTGTTTGTTCTCCTTTGCATTTTGAATGACTAACTTCTTAAAGAATCTCCATTTTGATATTTTCATACGATTTTCTTTCTCAACAAAATCCTCTTTGCCACTCGTTGGCCCCTCATCATCCTCATCGCCACTTTCAAAATCAACAGTGTCTTCTTTCTCCTTTAGTTGTTCCAAGTAAGATCGATACTGAGCTTTGGGGTCTTGAAGCAAGCGAATCATCTTATCTAGACTACCTCTCCACCCATATATAGGAGCAAAGCATGCAGCCAAAATCTCAATACGATAATCTAGAAAAACATCATAAAGATCATCATGTTCATCAATCTTCATTCTTTTCCCATTTCCAAACAAAACTACATCCCCTAATCCATATGTGTTGTACTCTAATGTCCCAATCAGGCAACTCATCAAGCGCTTAGCAACTCCTACCACAGCAACATTAGTTGGAGCACAAGTCAAAGTCCTGTGCTGCATTTTTAACAACGAGAATGCCAACGATGCGATTGTTTTCGTCTTTCCAGTCCCAGGGGGACCCCATATCAGCTTTGTGCTATTTTCATGATAACATTCTGTTAATGCAACACAATTCAAAACAGCATCCCTTTGAGAACCATCAAGCCCAAATGTGTTTATAACTGCCCTTGTCTTCACCAGATTATTACTCTCTTTTTCTTTGGAGCAAAGACCACAATTATCTTCTCTCTGCACAATAATGCATGTATACTTTCATTCTTAAGAAGCACAAATTAACAAGTTATATAAAATCATGAATTGTATCTTACAGATGGATCTATACTAAGCACAGTTTTGATGATCGAAAAAAATCCTCCTTCACAAGGATGCAATGCATTCCATATCCTCATGTTAGTTGTCAAGTTTGTAAGATACACAGCAAAGAGTTCATCCCCCACTTCTCCCTCCTCCTCGTCTTCAAAGATCGGTCTGGAAGATTTGATGGAAATCTTGTTGATTTCATCATCTGTTGTACGTTGAACTAAAGCAACAACATATGATCTTTTAGGTCTATTCAAATCATCAATACACTTTGGTCTCACCTCTGTTAATGCGATTAGATCCCCAACCTCAGGTTCATATTCATTATCGGACTTCGCTAATTTTTTCAACTGTATTGAATACAATAAGTTCTTGGGAGGCTCAAAACCTAGACTCGTTCTAACATCAGAAATTTCACGAATAGGTGCATCATGCACAGTCATCACATTGGATTGGAGATCAGCACGTGTTTCTTCGATAAGAGGGAAGGTAAATGAGCTCAAATATTGATGTACAGATGTGAAAGTTTCTGGAACTTGATTAACCTAACAATAGAATATACCAAAAGGAGTATAAAATTAACTCGTATTCATTAAGCAACATCATAATCACCTTAATTTATATCAGCATACCAAATGTGCATAGGTGTATGTCCAGATTGTGCATTAAATCATAATCACAAATTGTAGAGAAGCTGGGCTAGGATGTAGTAAAAATTAAGAATGCAAAAACAGTCGTATATAACCGCACACCTCATTCCTATAAAGATCGTTGTTCATTACATCCTCCACGGACCAACCAAACACTAAATCGACCAATCCCGCCATCTCTGTTCTTTCTGATCTTTAACTTCTTCCCTGTAAAACCAAAAATATATAAATAAATAAATAAATAAATAACGCAGAAGGAGACATTGTGTGAACTTGCGAACAGAAATCTCGTAAAAATAAGAGTTGCGAAAAATTGCAGAAGTGTATAGAACCGGAAGAATGAAAGAGACGGGCAGTGTTTGTTGGGACTCGGCGTTTACTCCCTGCATTCATCTATGGAGGGAAAATGTAGGGCATCGGAAATTCGGAATCGTAACCATTGCAATTGGGATAAATATACAGTACAAAATATTATACTATATGATATTATTTCATTATTTAGCAAAATAATTTAATGTTTCAAAAAATAAACAAATCCATCTAATACATCTTCTTGTAAACTTATTAATCACAATTTCTTTAAAAAAATATAATATTTAAATTTAAAATATTAAATCCTAAAATATTTAAAATATTCAGTAACTAAACTAAACTAGCATAATTAAATAATAATTTATATCATAAATCACATTCATATATATATATATATATATGTGAATTAGTCTTGTATGCACCAATTATACGGTGCAACTCAAGTTCATTTTTAAAAAGTTAAACAGTTTATACCTGAAAAGTTAAACAGTTTATTATTGAAAAATTAAACTATAAAAGATACATTTTTCAGTAATAAAATGTTTAACTTTTCAGTTATAAACTGTTTAACACTAGAATTGCACCGTGTAACTGGTGCACAGGAGACTTACTATATATATATTTAATATTTATGTCTACGATTAAATAATTTATTTGAGTTGGAATTTCTTCCCACGTTCTCTTTCGGCCTGTGAAATTAGGATTCAAATGTTTTTTTTAATTATTTTTGGATTTGTAAATACAACTCTCCAATTGGTAAGTGGTTAAATTGATTTGTAATTATCATATATAAAGTTGTTAGAATTCTATTATATTGGAGTTTGAGATCTTGAATTCAAATATGAGGAGAAAATTTTTATTTTTTCTTGTCGTGGTGGTTCTCCTCTTGTGGAAATTATGGATTTTGGCTGCGATGTGATTTTGGAGTGCAATTCCATTGTACCCCTCTTGCGTGGGTTGGGTTTCGTTATATATCTGAACAAAATGATATATCATATACCCGGTGATAGAATGAACTACTATAATTGATTATGTTAAGAAACTATGGTAATTGATGACCTTTAGAAAATATATACATCCAATGTTATTATATACTTATCTCGTCGAAAAAAAATGTATTATATACTTTTGGCTATTTGAATATCTAAAATAATTAAATCATATTTTTTCATATTTACTTGTTCTATCTTCTAACTAACAACAATAAAAATAATATATCATCTTCTTTCAAAAGTATAAATTTGACATAAAATTACTTCAATCTCCCCTTTATTCCAAAACTAAAACATTGATTTATTGTTCATTTTATTTCTCCATCCAAATTTATCAAATCTCATTCAAGCTAAAAGAGAATATGGTCTTAGCCTTGTTTTTTCAAAACTCACCAGAATGAACTTAGAATTTTGTGATTCACGTGCTACACAAATTTGAGATTTTAATTTTAATTTATAAATCTTGAACTCAATTTATACCTACTTTTCACAAGGCAAAGTATAGAGCGAAACTAATTTATACATAAACTTGTATGAAGATAAGTTGTTTTTATCAAACAATATAAGTTGAACTTGAAGGATATTATGTGTTCTACAAAAGAGTACTACAACTCAATTTCATCATGAACAAGTTTCACTCTATTAATACTCTTTCACAAAACTTAATGTCATCACATAATTATTTTCCTATCATCCACTTATCTCTCACCAAGGATGAAAAATATCGCAAAATTTGAATTTCATGTATGGATGTTGGGGTATAATGTATTCTTCACCGAGTATCATGGACATAAATATATCATAAGATATCAATATTGATTCAATTGTAGTACATAATTCAACAAAAAATCGAGAAATATTGCAAATAAATCGCATATATTTTTTCCGTTAAAGTTTACACATTTTTTTTATAAATATAAATATTTTTTTTGTTTCTATTTTTTATAATAATTGTAAGTTTGCAATAAGAATATCTTCTCAAAATATGTTTCATCATTCACGTCCACAAATATCATATGAAGGTCGAAATACGCATCAACAAAATCATTGAATCAATGCACATTATTCAATATATGATGAAACAGTTAGAAGATATATAGAAACAATGAAAGACTTAACTAGTTAGTACCAATAATGTTTGGAAAAAGATACCATTTTATCTTTATATATGTGAATCTCGCAGGTTATCATTTTGGAACTAAATATATCATATACTGTAGTTTTAGTCACCTAGTATTATATTATGTACTACTTTCGTCCATAAAAAATGTACTCACTTGTTTGCTCACAGTTTAATTTGATATGTTGGAGAGTATTATGAGGTATTTGTGAGGTTTATGAATAAAGAGAATAAATATGAGAAGTACATATGTTATAATTTTCATAAATAACCACTTTATTTATATATTGACACCATAATATCTCATAATATCCTCTGTCATATTGCATTAAATCACGTACAATTAAGTGAACACATTTTTTATGCATGAATATAATATTATATTGTCAATTATTTTACATAGACAATGTTTATTTAACATATTATCTATATTTTTGCTTTAAACATATTAACTAATCATGATTTTAAATGAAAGATATAGTAATTCCTAAAATTTCATATTAAATTCTCAATTCTAATAAAATCTCCATCATTTCTCTACTTTTTTTTGTTTCACGAATTGATATATTCATCAGCACTTCCATAAAATTTAAGTTAGAAATAACATTTTCTCTCATCAAATACCATATAACAATAAATTACCATTAAACACTATTTCCCAAACCTTTCAAATTCTAAAATTTCATAATCATCACTTCCCCACTCATCCAAAACGAAACTATCTTTAATTTTGCATATAGATTCATATATCATTTTTTAATCGATTAATTACCATAGTTTAATTGATCATAAATTTTGCATATAGATTCTTAATCATTTTTATAATCGATTAATTACCATAATTTAATTAATAATGAAACAAACCAAATGAACGGTTTAGGCAAAACCCTCTGAAAAGAGGCGCGATGCAGTTAATAATCAAACCGAAGCTTGAATTTTGAAAATGTATAATCGTCAATAACTGTAAAACCCTTAACCATAAATCTTGTGAGCATCGAAGACTTTCATTCCAATGAGAGTAGCAAATAAGATTTCGTCTCAACCAGTGAATTAGCAGAGAAGATTTCACTTCAGTCTGAGAAACAAAGAAATGGCGCCACCCAAAATCTATGGCTTCCACACATTCGCGGAGCCCGGCGTCCCCGTCGCTCTCTCCGGCGGCGCATTCCGTGAAAACGTCCGCCGATTTCTTCAGCAGTGCGCGGAGCTGGAGGATTATAGTATCGACGGAATGCCGATTTGGCGCACATTTTTAGTGTATGAAAGTAGAGGGACAGCGCTTCCTCTTTACACAGTTGAAGAGAGTGTAAGAAATTCTGATCGGCCCTTCTGCGAGTACTGCCGTTCAGCTGGTTAGTTGGAGTTCTTGATTTGGGTGTTTAGAAATTTTGCGTTTTTTTTTTTTTTTTGCTAGAATTATTGGGGATTTTACCGACTCCCTCCCCCATCCCTCACTCTCTCTCTCTCTCTCTCTCTCTCTCTCTCTCTGTGACTGCTTCATTTTTTATTTTTTGAATTGGGTGCAGGGTGGAGTCATCATTTAGTGTCAAAAAGGAAGTATCACTTGATACTTCCGAATCATGAGTGTAATCTTGACGAAGGTTCGTTTGACGATAACAGCCACCTCTTGCATGGATTGATCCACGGCAACGGGTTTGGGCATTTGATTTGTATCAACGGCATTGAAGGGGGTAGTACGTACATATATGGCAGAGAGATAATGGATCTGTGGGATCGAATCTGCACGGCTCTCTCTGTGAGGTAAATTGAATATATAAGAAAACATAAGTTGAATAGATTGGAAGCAAGTGATGAAACTAAAGAATTCTAGTGTTTGCGAATGATACATTTTAATGGATTTTATATATGATTTTTCAAACAGTGAGTTAGCAGGATTTCTTTGGTACTTGAAATTATATTAACGTTAATGAAGATCTTGAATGCACATATATTGTGTTTAAATGAATCGTTTGGTATGTATATTATAGGTATGTTTAAATGATGTGATCGTATAAGGATAAGGCACTGAGATTTAGGTACCACATAGTTGATCGTAATAGTTGTAAGAGTTGTTTGAGTTTCTCATGATTTGTTTATTATATGACAAACTATAGGAAATAAATCTCTTACACAAACATTCAACTGTTAGACTAAGTTGAAATCAGATCCTATTAGAACCTTCTCAGATACACGATGGGTGTATTCATTATGATTTTTTAGCTGTTTCTTGCCTAAATTGGATGAGGTCTCCATAACATTTCCCCAACAAAAGAATATTAGTTCCGAAGATATAATTCCGTATCTCCATTTATAGGAAAACAGAAAATGAGTATTTGTTCCTTTTGCAGGCAAATTACAGTTGAAGATTCGTCAAAGAAGCATATGATGGACCTGCGATTGCTTTATGGAATAGCTTATGGCCACTCCTGGTTTGGTAAATGGGGATATCGATTCTGCCATGGGAGTTTTGGTGTCAAGGAGCATAACTATGAAAGTGCCATGGATATGCTGAGCTCCCTCGAGCTCGATCAAGTGATTGACGATTTCAGTCTCACCAATGAAAGCTCAGATATCAAGCAGATGATCCACCATTACAGAGATATGAGTGATACAAATTTACTTACAAACAGGGACTTATTCAAGTTTATGCTGAATCTCAGATACACACCTTCATCAGCAAGATATTCTGCCACACAGTCATGGTCATCAGAGAAAAAACTAACGTTTAATACTCCTATCCAGAGATGTTCTATGAAATTTTCAAGAACTGGGCCTCTTCTGAGGCCCAGCCCCTTTAGAAAGGAAAAACCCACAAAGTGCAGAAAGTTCTCCAATCTTGCTGCTAATTTGGACAGTAGGTGGCCCGTGAGAAGACTTGAGCAGGTTGCAGAAGTCATTGTTGAAGCCTTGAAGGAAAAAAGAGCAGCCAAAAATGTGGGCAGCTGTGGAATGACCAGACAAGAGGCCCGCGATGCAGCCCGCCTTCATATTGGCGACACGGGGTTGATTGACCACGTGCTAAAAGTGATGAACAATGTGATTGTTGGAAATTATGTCATTCGCAGATCAGTGAACAGATCAACTAAGGTACTAGAATATACTATTCAAGACTTCAACGGTTGGAAAGAGGTTCAAGTCTCAAAAGTTCAGGAGCCAATTGAGACGCTCACTACAGGCCCTAAAAGAAGTGTCTACGACGATGTTGCCTTTTTATATGAGCATGTACTGCTTAGCTATCCAGATTCTGATTCTATTGAATTGGCCACACAAGTGATTCTCCATAGCAAGCATTTTGTGAAGGAATGGCCTTTTAGAGACGAAGATGATGACTCACTGAAGTTCATTTGCAGACTCACAACAAGTTCGATCGATCCACAGACAGATGTCTCGTACAACTTTCCACCTAGTGAATATATCGTAGTTCCTCTCTATGCCACAATTGGCGATTTAAAGATAGCTGTGCAGAATGCAATGAGGGATACTTACTGTGTGATGGAGAATGTGAAGGTGATACAGATTTTGGAAATGGAAGAATTTGAAGACGATGAAGTTCTTTTTGGCATAATTGAGTCAGGGAGGGAGGTTTGGGTGAGGATTTGTGGATTCGATTTGGAAAATGATTTGAAATACGAAGGGGGGAATGAGAGCTGGACCGTTAGATGCAAATGTGGGGCCAGAGATGATGATGGGGAGAGAATGGTTGCTTGTGATATTTGTGGGACATGGCAGCATACACGATGCTTTGGTATTGATGATGTTGAGGCTGTGCCTAGATTGTTCGTGTGTGATACATGCTGTAGTACACTTGTACCGGTGGATAAACAGTATGGGCTGGCGTACAAGTACGAGGATCCTTATATGCAGATTCAGCTGCCTGAGATTGACATGGGGCCAATATGCTATGAGTAGTTAGGTTTTGTGCAGTATGCGATACTATTCTGTAAATAGTAAGCAGCAGATGATGTATTCTGGTAGCACATCACGGGAGTTTTGGGTACATATGCAATTGTAGAATTCTTTTGTTTTGTAGAATCTTGTTTCTGACTACGAAATGTGTGGGTTAGTTTGATGTAAATTTTGTTCATATCCTTTGAAGGAAGTCCTGCTTTATGAGCATTTCACGTTCTTAAAACCAAGCTATATGTTTCATAACCTGTGTTCCATCGGGTACTTTGCAGAGAATGGGATACTATTTTGTGAATTGGAATAAGCAGATGATGTGTTTTTTATAGCAGCACATGTGATCTGTAGTTTTAGGTAGATATATATGCAATTGTAGATTCAAGATTTTGATTATAAGACGTGTAGGAACTGATTTTCTGTCACATACTAATGAGCATTTGAATGTTTATGAATCAAAGCTGAGAATGAGTTTCCTCTATTAAATCGAAAAAATAGAAATCTTACTTATCTGTTAAATCTAAGTATGTTGTCTAAAAGAATAGCTACAAATAATCTTATGAATCTGTGTATTGGTTTCTGTACTAACAAAACTTGGAACTCTTGTCCTAAATTAGTTGAACTCTACAAAAAATCAATGGGGCCTTTTGATATGCTTGAATCCCATAGATGAATCAAAGCAGTCTAACTTATCTCTGTACAAATTCATCAATTTTAATAACTCAGTCACCTTCTCCTTTGTTCTTTCACCACTCCCAATTTGCAGCACCAACAGAAGCTTCTGAAAAGCCCCATGCTGCACAGCCTCCGACAGGGCATTCTCATTTTCTCCTGAACAAAGCTTCCAAAGACTCGAAATACAGAAATCTGTCGTAGCATTTGACACACGTAGAATCTTCTTCACCAGTAATGGGACGGTTAGCGCGTTCTGGTACGCGCTCTCCCTCCCTTCTTTCCAACTGCAAATGCGATCCATAACGCCTATCGCCTTCTCACAAACACTTTTATCTCCATCCACAAGAATCTCAAGAACCAAAGGGATTAGCCCCATTTGGACAAAAACTAGGCCACTCTTCTCTGCACAACACATCATACGATGAATTACCACCAAGCTGGCCTTGGTAGCTCGAGGGCAAATCGGGTCTTTCACCATCTGGAAGAGCGTTTCTTCTATCCCCTCAACCCCCACTAAGTCATTAACACAATCTTTATCCACAGAAACCACATCCTTCAACACACAGATCGCGTTTTGCCTCGATGAAAGATCGTCCTCGGCCTTCAAAAAACGCGCTATGCAACATAAAGAAACAGAGGATTTCAATTTGGAAACGCCCTCATGGCCTAATGGGAACGTCCACGTCAATGCAGACAGGATTTCTTTGAGCAAATCCGCATGTTTATCGATGGAGTGACGTGAGAAAGAGTCGAATGAATCCGCCAACGATGACCCGAACCCGTTTACCACAATGCACCGCTTGTTGCGCTCGCTTTCCTTGGCCAAATTCTTCATCTTCATCACCAACTCCAGGCACTTTCTTGAATCGCCAGTTCGTGCAGAAGCTCCCATTTTCGAACAAATATCGGCAACCTCGTACGGCGTAATCGGAATCCTTGGGGTCGGGATCCTCTCCACGCCGTAAGACTTGTTCTCGACGCACCACGCTTGGATCATCTTTCTGATGGAATGATTCGGAATTTGATCGAAGTTTTTCAGGATTTGGTTGGTGACCGGACACGTCATCTTTCCGGCCTCCATCCACTTCTCGATGCTCTCCCGATCGTAGGTGATCCCCGTCGAAAGAGTGATGGGGTCTTTCATCAAGTCGAGTGATATTGGGCACTTGAAATGGTTAGGAATTGTGAGCTCCATTTCTTGATTGCACCCTTCTTTGGAAGCCCCACTAATTACTCCGGCGCCGCCCCTCCTCCGCCTCCACGAGAAAGTCATTTTATATCGACAAAAAAATCGATGAGGGAAGTGAATTTGATTGAGGTTTTGTTGTTGGAGATAGAGAGATGTTGTTATGTTGTGTGTTGATGAATGAAATGTTGGAGTATATATATATATATATTGTTTTATTTACTTTATTTTTATTTTTTTGAAAAAGAGAAGCGTTCAAAATGATGGGAATCAGAATTGAATTGAATGTTTGACGGTTGAATATTTGAAAGTCCATTTGATATACTAAGCAAAATAGGAGGTTTGACTTGTTGACCGGATATCGGGTCAGCATGGGTAGTCGGTGATTATTGTTAATTCACCGTCGATCAAGAGTTGAAAGAATGGACGACTGAGATGCTGCCACGTTATAGTCCGCGTTTGGTATTTTGATTTTGGTATCTGCATCTTCCGCGTTTGTTTGTGGTACCTAAATTAGATTTTTATTAGTTACAGACTGTACCCAACCAAACAACTAAGTAAACTCAATATTCGTGCTGTCCAGAGAGAAACTCATAAATGTTGATTTACTTTATCTAATTTAATTTATTACCTAACAAAGACGGCTCCTATTAATTTGTTTCTTCTATGAAAAACTGAGATTAAATTTATCTACATAAATAAATTGAATATTGTAAAAATAAATTCATCCTAGTTCATATGAACATATTATATGATAAACGTATCTTTAACGCATTTTGACTATACAATAAATTTTCGCTTCTCTATTAATAAGAAAATTGCAGTCGCTATTTAAAATTGTAGTAAAGTCCTAACATTTTGGGAGCGCTTGGTAAAACAATTCTTCAATGGTAATGAAAATGGAGATATAAACATAGTAATTATCATACATAATAAAAACAAATGAGGTATATAACATTGTTTTTTCTCCTAAATAAAATAATCATTACCCCCATTTGATTACCTCCATCTCACCTTATAATCATCCTCCTCAATCAATCCTCAATACCACAATCAACACCATTCTTTTTTTGTCAACTTTTCCAAAATTGGAGCATAACATTAATGATGTAACCACCATGAACACAAACTCTCATTCAATATATGTAAGGGTAAAGGGGAAAAATGAAATTTCATT
This sequence comes from Prunella vulgaris, assembly GCA_026898435.1. Taxonomy (NCBI): domain Eukaryota; kingdom Viridiplantae; phylum Streptophyta; class Magnoliopsida; order Lamiales; family Lamiaceae; genus Prunella; species Prunella vulgaris. The sequence goes on from JAPKLY010000126.1 coordinate 17,360, forward strand.
TCCATTATGACCGAAGAATTTGAAACAAGCACCACCTTAAAATAAAAGTTTACCCTCAAAAAGAAGTTTAGACAACATGCAATAGTATCAAATTGACGGTTTATCTAAAATACTGAAATTAAATAAACATATAACTGAGGGAAATATTGGTTCCAGATACTTTTGACATTCAATTGTGTCTAAAAATATTTTTGCAATTCAAACAGTTAACTTTAAATTTAAAAGAATAGTAATAAATAATTTAGCATTTTCTAGAATTAATTGACAAAACTCAACAAGTATAACCTGCAATTATTAAGCTTAGTTAGGTAGATTCATGTAAATTAAATAAATTATGATAGCACAATGTTTTATATTTATGATAGCAAATTTTTTTATATTTCTGATCAAATGTTTGATAATATAAATTAATTTATGATAAATTTATCATAAACCATTTTTATATAAAACTTTACCTATTTATTACTATTTCTATACAATTTTTTTTTAACCAATGTTTCTTTAAAGTTAGCATAATTTTTAAAGTCATCACCTATCCTTCAATTTAAACAAAAAGTTACTGATCCAGATTATATGCACCCACATTAGTTTACAATGCACACACTAATTGGGTACCCATAAAAAAAATCGTGCACCCATATATGTACATTTAATAATAAAATATTTTCGAAAAATAACAACGGAAAATATTGAAATATTTCGAACAAATTAGCCAAAATTCATTACGACATTAAAAATATTTTTTCCATATAACTTGTAAATGTCCTTAATCAACAGATTTTGAAATTAACCTTTTTTTTTCAAAATTCTTAAGCATTTTTTACATATTCAACTGAAATTCATTAAGAATTTTCGAAAATTGCGATGGATTTAAAATTTGGATTTAGGTGTGTGTATTATAAACACCAGTGGGTGCATGGGCCAAAGTTTATATTCATTGTTATTTTCATAAGGCCCACATTAGCCCACAAAGCACGGTCGAGTCGACTATTCACTATGGCCAAATTAGACATAATAATGAGCTCATGGATTCTAATGTTAAGTTGGGCCAACTATACTAAGGCCCAATGCATATGACTCGAGTATTTGAATGTATTTCTTTGGGGCCCATGTTATTGACACTATCCATTTTGGAAAATACACTACCATTAATATATTCGATAATTTTTTTTTTTAAAATTTTTGAACAAATTTTTATTTTTACACTAGGTTCGAAAAAAATTGTTGTACAAAGGGTAGTGTATTTTCAAAAAAAATAGTGTATTTATCCGGCTAGTGTATTTACAAAAAATGCTAGTGCGAATAACCTGGGCCTATCTTTGGACAATTACAGTCTATATTAGAGCTGGTAATTCCGGCCCGGCCCGACGGGCCGGCCCGGCCTACCCAATGTATGGGCTGGGCTGGGCTGGGCTGGGCTGGGCCGAAAAAATAGTGGCCCGGCCCGTTTGGCCCGGTGGGCCGCGGGCTGGCCCGTTTGGCCCGTTTAGCCCGGTGAAATAAAATTTATTTTAAAATAATATAATTAATAATAATATAATTAAATTTATTTTAAAATAATAGAATTAAAAATAATGGATTCTAAGACTTTTGAGCTTTGGCGTGTACTGTTTTCATTTTTCAATACACCTCATAATTCAACAAACCCTAGTTTCCTAATTTTCAATAGTGGAACACACGACTCTCTCTCTTCTCTACTTATGAACTGCTTTTATTATATTAGGACACTATGACTATGAATAATTATATTTATTTCTTTTTTAATTTATGTTTAAATTTGTGGTTTTAGTTCTATTTTATGTTTGTGTTGTTGGTTTGTGGATTGTAAAAGTATAAGTTAACAGTGATTATAATATAATTTTTAAAATTATTATTTTAAAAAAAATGGGCCGGGTTGGCCAGTTAGCCCGTGGACTAGATTGGGTTGGGCTGGGCTGGGCTCAATTTTTATAGGCCCGACTGAAAAATGGGCCGGCCGTTTGCCAGCTCTAGTCTATATAACTCGCCTGTAAAGTTATTTTATTGAATTATTTATTTTACACATTTTGGGTTGATCGGTTTATTGAATTATTTATTCCAAATATGATTTAAAAAAATTAATTCTCATAAAATTATGCTGATACTAACAAAAAGTATAATTCACTCAACAAAATAAAAAAGGTAAAATTTTATATAAAAAAGGTTCATGATAAGCATATAATAAACTAATTTAAAGTATCAAACATTTGACTAGAAGTACCAAAAAATTCATCAGAAATATCAAAAAACTGAGTCAATGATATTATATTATAATTGCTAAAGATTGTATTGACACCAAATTTTAATATTTTTAATAAATATTTTGATACACTTAACCACCAAATAATTAATTAATACTTTAAAATAATTTTATGATAAACTTATCATAAATTATTTTGATATAAAATCTACCTAAAAAAAAAAGGTTATTGAGATGGCCGTTAATTAATTATTGAAATAGAGTTAGTTTTGAAAAGACTAACTTTTAAATGATTTTTGCATTTACATAAAATTGAATGCATATACAATAACCAGTATAATGAATGAAATGTTAAATTGTTAGTACTTTTCTTTTAAAACCATAAAAAATATATTAGCAGCAAGAAACACAAACATAACTGAAAAAATATTAATCAGTAGATGGAGCGAGGACGGGGATTAAAATATATAAATACACACATATATATATAGAATATAATACATAAAATATAATTTTTTAGATTTTTAATTTATATTTTGTATTTTAAACATACTTTAAATTTTTATTTTGTATTTTAAACATGCTTCAAAAACATATTTTAAATTTTAACAATTAAAAAAAAATAGTACATTTTATATTTTTGTATTTATATTTGTTAATAAAAATTATTAAAATTAATTAAAAAAATTAAAAGATAATAAAATTCGTGGGGAGCGGGAAATTCTCATGAATATTGGGATAAATTTTTTTCCATGAAATTTATAAAAATGAAAATTATAAATTTTTTCCCATGAAATTTATAAAAATGAAGATTATCCACAATCTCAGGAACGAAAATAGAAATTGACTCCTATTCCCGCCCATTGTCATCCCTAAACACTAATATAGTATCTAACCGAACCCACATTAGATACAAAGTATATACTCTGTCTCTGGTTAAATTCATTCACTGGATCAAGTTTTTATATTATAATACAATAATATTATTGTCGAATTATATAAAAATAATAATATTGTTACATAAATATAATAATATTTAAATTTAATTCGACTCCATGGACTGGACAATTCCCCCAAGAGGTATATGTGTTATTTTTGTAATAATAACATAAAGTGTTTATATTTTTATATGCCCCATAAGTTATCATATTTTTTAATTCAGTCCACATGTTTCACACTTTTTGAAATTGATCCTATACATTTAAAATTATTTTGATTTTAATACATTTACTGGTTACAATAGGTTGTGTAACTGGATGCCTCCACCTGGATTTCAAAATACGCTGTAAAAATAAATTGTTTCAAAACTAATCTTCCATCCTTTGCACCTGTAGAACCTTCGACTCAGATTTTCTTCAGTCCAAGAGGTGACTATTTGAGCTTTCACCCTATAATGACAGATAGTGTAATTACGTCGTGCTATGGAGAATGAATAAGTGGTGGACGACATTTTTGAAACCCGAACTATTTCCTTCTCTTGGAATGGAGTTACGATTGCTGCAAATTAAAATGGATGAATTGATTCTCATGATTTTCTAGAAGCTGCTCCCGATTTTGGTTCTCTCTAAATGAAAATGATTCCAAATTGTATTAATAAGCCAGACTCATTTTATTATACTCAAGACTCACCCCCTTAATAAGCCCGACCCATCTTAATAAGTCTCACCCAATTAAAATGATTCTCAATAAAATTAAAATAAAAATTAAACTAAATTAATTACATAGTTGACATATATAAAATTAAATGCAAAATTAAATTATATTTCTAGGTGGAGACAATCGGTTACACAATTTATTATAACATGTAAATATACTAAAATCAAAATAATTGTAAACGTATAGGACCAATTTCAAAAAGTGTAAAATCGTGTGAACCGAATTAAAAAAATGTGACAACTTATTAGGCATATAAAAATATAAATCCGGGTATGTTTGTTTTGGGATTTAAGGGGTAGTAGCAAGTCATGACTTTGAAATCCTGAGATGTGAAAACCTTGACAAATAGTAAAAGTGTGTGTTTGTTTTGGTATTTTAAGTAGGGTAGGATGTTACTTTATGTCAAATCAAAGTGTGATAATGATTGATTTCATAGGTATAATAATAGGTATTTTATGAGTGTTGTGTTGGAAAGAGTAATAATAGATTTAATAGGTATTTTTAGGTGTGGATTGAATTTGGAATGTGAAATCCGGATATTACATCCCAAACTCGTGTAGAGCGTGATCGCAAGGTCCCGTGTTCAATCCCAAAACAAACATACCTTAAAATAACATAGTTGGTTTGGCAGTTGTGTAATACAGAAAGAGTAAGCAACAAGTAGGGTCCACAGCACAGAATGTGAGGTGGGTTTGGGTTTGGGTAAGGAGAACTACTTCACATGACAGCTGAAATAAGGGTGGACGTAAATTTAGGAAAAAAACATCGTGCGCCCATGTGAACACAGGCGACAGCAATCACATGATTATGATCATGTTTTCACTATAATTATTAATGAGCTTACCCAATCAACCCATACATTTCTCCACACATTTTTTTTTTTTTTGTTGCCATTTTTGTTTTCCCCCATTTATAATCTTGTCCCTCTTTCTTATTGAATAAGACACTCAAAAAAAAAAAAAAAACAAAGTCTTGACAATAAAACTGCCCATTGACATGAGAAGTAAATCTATGTCGGGCTTTTCTCCAGATGTACCTGTTCATGTGATGTTGGTGCCCACCACAAATATATTCCAATATTTTTAAATCAAATCTACTTGGGTGTACTATTTAAATGTTATTTTTTTTATTTAATTACGATTATTTTTATTGAATAATAATATTTGGACAAGTTATAACTATTACTTTTAGTGCAGATATCTGCATTTGTCTAGTAAAATCAAATGATGCTGATTAAAAATGCACAATTTTTGACGTTTTTAAAAAAAAAAAAAAAAAAAATACTTGCGCATTGAATTATTAATGTTATGTTATATACTGAATCCAAATTCAGAATATATTGAAATGAAAAAAACAGACGCAATAAAAACTCACTTCCATGAAGGGGATCAAGAATATAGCATACATTGATGATATACATAAACAAGTTACAAGTGAAAACAAACTAGAATTAAGTTGATAGAGCATCACATCTAACAAAGTTATTTAAAAAAAATCCAAAAGGATAGATAAATCGAGCAAACACAAAATAGACTACACTGAGGCAAAATAATCAACATATAAAATCAGTCACAGCATCGCACCTTCGATCGTCGTCCTCACCTACCATCGTTCGATGTGAACGACTCAGCAAACCCGTATGGTCTTGTAGGAATGCTCGTCTGAGTGTTGTCTAAGCTCGGGAGATAGGACGAAGACGACGAATCCATGTGACTACTACCCTCAAACGCTTGCCACTTTTTAAGTGCTTGAGGCAAAGACATTTCAAGGTCAATACCGTATATGTCCTCTGAGGTTTGGTCCGTTGGTTTCCATTGCTCGACTAGAGACGAGAGGACGTTCACAGCATGCCCCATGTCAGGCCTCTGGTAGGGCTCCCTTGCACAGCAATGGCCCGCCAGCTCAGCAACGGTGCTAATGCTGGCTAGTGTTTCTTCATCCAGGTCAATGGTGGGGTCAATGGCCTTACGGAACGTGTCCTTGTTGAGGTGCATTCTTCTGAACCATGTAACGAGGTGCATGCTCTCTTCCGGTTGGCTCTCGTCTAATGCCTTTCGTCCCGTTATTAGTTCCATCAAGATCACACCGAAACTGAAAACATCGACTTTGGTCGTCACTCGCCCCGTTACTGTCACATTTAAACACAAAATCGAATTATATAGAGGTTATAGCAGAGTATCAAGAATTGTATTAACCCCATCTAGTGCAAATTTGGATCTTCCTAGGGTGTTGACTGAAGCAAGGCCAATAACGAAAATGACATACTCCCTTCGTTCCATTTTGAATTATGTGTGTATAGAATAAGCTTATTGCAGTTTCATTTACACATTTATACTATTCTGAGTGCAGTAAATTGTTCAACGAAAACAAATAACAAGTGAAAGCAGCTAATAGTGACCAACTAATTACCATTTAAAACACTTGAATGACAAGGTCATAGAAGTGTTTGACATTGACTCAGTCTATGTAATTGCATAATGATACCATTTTGGAACAAATTTTCTTTTCCACAAAGACCGGTAGTGTTAGATTGATATTAGCTGTTAAATACTATGTTTTGAATGCATAATTAAATCAATCACAGAATTGCAAGGATACATAGAAATTGAATCAACATAAGTCATAGTTGAAGAAATAGTTACCTGCATATTCTGGTGCAAGATACCCAAATGTGCCAGCTATTCTCGTTTCAATTGAGCCCTTTCCTTCAGGAGCAAGGCGCACGAGCCCAAAATCTGCGACCTTGGCCCTCATGTCGTCCCCAAGTAGAATATTGGAAGGCTTTAAATCCCTATGTATGAAGCTTTGGTGGGCTAACCCATGGAGGTACTCCACCCCCCTAGCAACGTCTAATGCTATAGTCAACCTCGATTTCCATTCCAACGGTTTCAACTCTTCATCAGCCCAGTTGAAAATAAACCTACTTAGTGTCCCTTGTGGCATGTACTCATACACCAGAAGTTTCTCATTCCCATCCAAACAGTACCCAAGAAGAGCAACCAGATGCCTATGCCGAACCTTGGTCAGAACAGCAATCTCAGACTTGAACTCAGCCGTCCCTTTCCCGGTTAGCACTCCACATTCCATTCTTTTCACAGCAATCTTTGTCCCATCGTGCAGTTCACCTTTGTACACTGTCCCAAATCCTCCTTGGCCTAGAATGTTCTTTTCGCTGAAGTTATTCGTCACGTTTTTAAGGACCTGAATGGAGATCACCATGTTTCCAGCCTCAACCATTTGAATGTCGTTTGTGTCAGAAGAAACAGTATGAGTTTCAGTGACACCACCAACACTGACACTCGATCCTGCAACCGTGATCTTCACACTTTCGTTGTCTGATCCAGAGTGGCGGGGATGAACAACCATAGCATTCGGGCTTTGGACTCTGCTAAAGCGCTTCTGTTTGCTCTTGTATAAACAGAAAGCAGCAACCCCGACTAAGCAAAGAACGAACACACCACCTATAACAGAAAAAACAATAACTCCAACCATACTTCTAGACTTCCCTTTTCCCTTTTGTGGGTCAGTTTCTGAACCAGGCACAGATTTACCCCCAGAATCTCCACTTGTCGAGCTGGAATCAACTTTATCTTTCCCAATATCCGGATTCCCATCGGTTTTAACCATCATATTGCTCCTAAAACCGGGTTTTTTCCCATAAAGGTGGTTGTTGGACACATCCAACTGCGCAAGGAGAGGCAGAGTGGTGAGCGATTCAGGAATCGTTCCAGTAAGGTTGTTATTAGCAAGAATCAATCTCTGCAGAGATTTAAGCAAAGCAAAATCAGGAGAAATGGTGCCATTAAGCCTCATGTTGTCAAAGTTAACAATGGTTATGTTACCATTGCTGCAAGTGATCCCAAACCAATCATTACATGGATCATTCCCCTTCCAATTCTCCGCAAACTTTCTGGGGTACCCCATCAATTTTATAATCGAAAGCAACGTATTAACACTAGGATCACAATCACCAGGCTGTGGCAAGCAAAAACTATTAGTATCCTTGGTCATGTCAACTTGAACAGAGACCTTAAACTTTGGCATTGGCCCTTGCAGCAAGTTATTAGTCAAATTAACAGATTTTAATGATTCAAGATTCCCCAACGACACGGGGACAGGCCCCGTGAACGAATTATCCCTTAAACTCAAAGTCTCCAAGTCCTTTAAACCCGAGAAATCGGGCAAAGGACCCAAAAAGCCATTAGAATGCAACCAGAGCTCCTTCAAGGATGTCATATTCTGAATAACATCAATTCCCCCACTAAGTTTCTGTCCATTCAACCACAAAGACTCGATCTGTGAACCAGAAAACGACAATGGGAGCTCTCCCTCCAACTTATTAAGAGCCAAATGCAAGTTAGTTAAACTAGGAAACTCATCAGGACCCAAAAAAGATGGAACCTTTCCAATAATATTGGCAGAATTAGCGGAAAAATTCTGAAGAGTTGAAGCATTTCTAAGGCTTTCAGGGATCTCCCAAGCAGAAAACGGGTTATTATCAATTTCAACAGATTGCAAAGCAGACATGCCCGAGAAAAAATCAACAGGAATTGAAGTGAACTGATTGTTACTAAGCAGTAACACTTCTAATGAACTCAAACCCTTTAAATTTGGCAAAGGACCAGATATATTGTTCCACTGAAGCTCCAATTTCACAAGGCTAGTCAGAGAAGAGAGTTCTGGAGGAAGAGTACCTGCAAGATTTTGGTGCCCGATTTGAATCCGGGCCACCCGGTTCTCTGAGCAGAAGACATGACCCCACTTACATGGATCCGGGTCGGACCACGAGAGCTCATCTGGCGGGTTTAGGCTTTTCTTGAGCGCAAACATGGCCACTGCATCATCTGAACTAGGCTGTGAGTTTGCATTCAGAACTGCAGACAATAGCAACAACCCATGTAATAGATACTCCAAAGATTGAATCTTTAGCCCAGAATGGGGCTTCATTTCAGCGAAAACTAACAGAAATATGAAAGCAAGAAAAAGGAGAGTGTTTTTTCTTTCTTTTTTTTCTGGGAATTTGTTCAAGAGAGAAAAGAGATGTGCCTGGACAGATTTTTTTCTGGGAAATTTTTTAGATAGAGGAAATGCATCTTTAATTATTTCTGGTGGGCATGAGTTTAGCTAGGCTAGAACCATTTTTAAAAAATAAAAAAACAAGTGATGAGAAGGAATTAGAGACTAGAGGCATTGAGAAAGGAGCTGGAGCACATGCAAGGGTGTCCCCACAATAACAGATAATTTTGTGAAAAAAGGGTGCTCAAAAGATGACAGTCTTAAAAAGCTGTATAATAAGTGGATGATTCTTTGGAACATGGGCCAAAGCCTAAGCCAAAACCCACCATATTAATGTGTGTTTGTGCTTGGTTTTTACTTTTTTGAGAGAGGCCCCCTCCATAAGCTATGCTCATATTTAAAATTAATTAGAAAATTTCATTATTACTTTTTTAATCATATTGAAATTTTAGTCCCCCTGACCCACAAATTTATTCTTGTAAAAAAAATTATTTTATTATCACACTCACAAATAATTGTTTTATTATTTAATTTATTCCACAATTATTTTACTATACATTTACTTTATCTCACTTTTTTTTTAAATTCATGCACACACAAGTGAGAGTAAATTTGAGGGACGGAGGGAATATTATACATCATTTGTCTTAGTCAAACCTGTTGTAAAACTTTTTCGGGTACTAAACAAAATATGTTATTACTCTCTCAATCAATATATATTATATTTTCATTCCTTTTGCCACATGAATTAAAAAAATATATAAATGATATAATAAAAAAAATTAAAATAGTAGGAGTAATGAATATAAGTGTAAAAAATTTGAAGATTTGAATGAATGAATATAAGTATAAAAAAGTAGGAGTAATGAATTTTAAGTTACGAATAAGTGATAAAAGATTTGAATGAATGAGCTGTATGCATGAGGAGTGTACATATATATAGTTACGAAGTTACGTTAAGTAGGGTTTATGGAAACGTGCAAAGATTGTTTCGGTAAAGATACGCAACTGTAAAATATGGTAGCTTAAGTGGCATATTGATGAATGAATGAATTGCCAAATATATATATATACTCCCTAGCTCCGTTCATCATAAAAGTGAGTGTATTAATATAAAAAATATATTGATGTATAAAAGAAAGTATTTAAGGCGACATGTACGGAGGGAGTATATATATATTATCATATTGAGTAAGTCTCTCACCTTGCAACTCAATTATATTTTTAAAAATTATACAATTTATTTTAAAAAAAATCATACGTATTATTACAAAAAAATTACACCATTAAAAATATTTTTTTTAATATAACATGTGTGACTTTTTAGTACATGCATTTGAGTTGCATGGTACACCTAGTGCATATACGACGAATGTTATATATAATAGGCTTATAATAAAATAGTTTTAAAGTTTCAAATATTTAATCCTTTGTTAGATCAGTTCGGGACGCATATTAGAAGATCCAAACCCGCCACACTCTATGCACTGGTCAGGACGAATCGATTCATTACGGATCACGGAACAGGTTGAGTCATTTTAAATTAGATTTTTATTGTTGCTATATTAATATATAATGTATTCTTACATATTTAAAATAAAACCAAGATATTAACTGAAAAAATAAATTTATGATATTAATAATATATTTATGAACTTATTTTTAAATTTAAATAGGTTGATATCAATTGAAATTTATAGTTAAAATATTATATTATATTTTTTTTAATATATATTGATCTAAAATATATTTGTTACATTGTTTGTTCTTATTTATACATAATTCTAATAAATAATACTCCCCCTGTCCACCAAATTATTTCTCACTTTCATTTTTTGTTTGTCCACAAAACTTTTTCTCATTTTCTTATTTGGAAACAACCCACACTCACAAATAAAAGTTTGGGCCCCACAATACCTCCATTTTTTTCTTACTTTATCTATCATTTCAATATAATACTAATTTTCATTAAATCTCGTGTCACTCCACAAATGGTAAAAAGATTGGTGGACGGATGGAATAATATATTTTTCTATAAATATCTTATATATGTGATTTTTATGAATATAAACGGATTAAAATGGGACGGAACAGCTCAACATGATATCCATACCCGCCTTATCCCACTGTAAATCACGGAATGAGGTGACCCATGCACAAGTTCAGGTCGAGGCTGATTGAGGCGATCAAAATTGCCATCCCTAATTACTTCAACTCATGTCCGATCTGTTTTCTCATATTTATTGTACTTATCAAAAGTATTACAGCTTCATCTTCTGATATATTAATTGAATTTTTTATATGGATATATCATATTGTAGTTTAATTTAATGACGTGATCTATGACAAACTAGTATATGCGTTATGATTTAGTTCAATTGCTTACTTTTTAAATTACTGTGGACTTTTACTTAAAGGGGGAAAAAACAAGGGATTAGGTTTTAAATTTGTGTGAGCCCGAGTCTATATTACTATTTTTTTAGTATCACTATTAAATATACACACTATCAGTACTATATATATATATATCAAACATAATAAATCCATTACCATTATGAGTTTTAAGTATAAGATATTTTTTAAAATAGTAGTAATAATTTTATATATAACAATAATAATAATTTATATGCATAATAATAGGTAAAAAATTAAATTCACTTAAACTCCATATTATATAAATTTTTGTCAAAAATAAGGTACAAATTTTGGTTGAAATTTTAGGTTTCCATTATAACATGCGACTTTAATAACCAACTAATCTTGTACTATTCAGACCAAACTAATTAGAATAATACGCGCACATGCACTAATTTGCATATAATTCATTTCGAATCCAGAATATCCCAGTGATTAGAAAATAATAATAATAATAATAAAAGAAATAAGACAAAAACTTGTATGAACCCGGGTTCACGGTGAATTCGGGTTCTCAAATATCACTGTCATATGTATATACTATCACTATTATGCATATATAATATAATTGTTAAAAAATCAAGCATATTTTTATAACAGTGATAGTATATATAAATAACAATGATAGTAATTACACAGTGATATGAATTCATATGAACTCGAGTTCACAAGAGACCTACTCAAGAAATAAACTTGTATTGAAATATTTATTTAGGGCAATCAAAGAAAATAGTTGGTATGCATTGAAATCGTTGCAATACGTTGTATTTCTTGCTCGTTTACTCTTACCCACATGTTGACGTGTCCCGCAAAATTTTAAAGAATTATACTTTGTGTATTAAATACTCATTTAATTATTTAGATAAAAAACAAATTTAATTAAAATTTTAAACTTAAAATAACAAAATTTATTTAATATTTATTTATTTATTTATACACGTGTCGATATTTAAGTGGGTGCAATGCTTAACAACAAAAATGTATTTTACTCAGAGGACATGTAGAGATGGTGCAAATTGTTGAAAACTTAAGCTAAATTAATTTTGGGTATTGTTTGATATTGTAATCGATGCGTTTGTAAGAAAATGGAATCACATTGGAGAGCTTTAAAACTATATGTTAACTACTTGCACAAGGATTTGGAGTTTTTTGTTTCTTAGTTTTTGTTGACTCAACTTTTTTTAGTTCTATTATGTTTGGATTATTATTTTTCGTCCTATAAATTAAAAAAAAAAAGTTTTGAATCCTACAATTGAGGTAGAAGGTCATCCAACCAGTAATAATGATATGTCACAATTTTTTCCATAATTTTTATGTATTTAATTGCATATAACTTCAAATATTAGAGTCAATTTTTTTTAAAAAAATTCATCAAATTAATTCCTTTTGTTTCTAATTTATTTATATATATTTAAATAATTTTTTTTAATTCTATATATTTAATATTTTACACTACTATAAAATTTAATTTGTTAGTTTTTTATGTATTTAATTGTTAAATCCGAATTGAGTGACATTCTTTTTTTTTTTTTTTTGATCAGGCAAAAGGAATATTTTATTTCATGATTTAAACTTTAGGCATAAGAAATGCCCAAGCTTAACATATTACATCTGATTTCATCAGTCTAAAATATTTCTCGGATTGTGAAACCAATCATTAAATGGAATATTACAAGGAATTACATTTTTTGCTATTAACCAACTCCATAGTATCCCTTTGATCTCCTCCATCATCCTTACAGTATTAATCTCCATCCCTTCGAAAATGAGTTTGTTCCTGGATTTCCAAATCACCCAGGCTATACACTCCCATACTGTAAATGCAATTTATTTACCTTTTTTCCGTCGAAGAAGTCCAGAAAACAAAAGGAAGTGATCTATAACCTTATTCGGCATAGCGGTGGGCACATCTAGCCACTCCAGACTCCATCTCCAAATTTGAGTACTTGTTTGACAATTAATGAACAAATGAGCTGCTGTCTCTTCATTTATTCCACACACTGGACACTTCGTATCAATTCCTGTAACAAGAATGCCTCTCCTCGCTAGGTTGCTTCTAGTAGGAACTCGATCAATTATGATTCTCCATGACAATGCAGCTACCTTTGTGGGCACCTTCTTGTTCCATACCAGCTGAAACTCTTCTCTTTCTCTACTATCTGAACCTCCATTTATTTGTATTATGCTCAACATATTGTAGGTTGATTTTGTTGTATAGTTGCCTTTCGGATTTAGTTTCCAAAATCAGCTGTCTTCAACATTTTGTTTCAACCTGCAGCTATTAAGCAAAGACAAAAAATTATTAACAGGCTCAATTTCTAGTTCGAACAGGACCCTTCGCCAAGGACAGTTCCAAACCCATTCCCCTTCCTCCCAATTTCCCATTGAATTTATATAGCACCCTTTGTCTCGACATAGCTGAAAAAGTCTAGGAAATTGGAGTTTAAGAGATGATTCCCCAAACCAAACACCCTGCCAGAACTTAGTACCAGCACCATTTCCTACATTTTTCTCCAAATTGTCTAAAAACCACCTACCCTCACCCTCTCCCCTAACTTCAATACATCTTTCCACCATTTAGACCAAACTACCCCCCTCATTTCTACCATTAAACCTCCATCCCCCACTTCCACTTGGCCATGTACAGAGGAGATAACTTTAGCCCAAAGGTTCCCCCCTCCCACTAAATATCTCTAGAGCCATTTTCCCATTAATGCCTTGTTGAAACAGGTTAGATCCCGAATTCCCAAACCCCCCAAATCTTTTGAGAGACAAACTTTTTTCCAATTTAACCAAGGTATTTTACTCTCATCAACACCACCCCCCAAAGGAATTTTCGAAAGAGACTAGATAACACACTCAAGATTTTTTTAGGTAGACAATAGAAAGATAAATGGTAGATAGGCACAGCAAGTAACACAGCCTTTAAGAGAGTGATTCTCCCACCAAAAGAAATTTTCCTGTGTTCCCAGGATTTCAATTTTACCTTTACTTTGTGAACCAGATTCTCCCATTCTGAGTAGTTTCTGTGATTTATCCCCACTTTAATTCCCAAATATGACAAACAAGTGGTCCCAATCGAGCATCCAAGTATATTTGCCATTTGCTCCAACATATCGCTTTGAGTGTTAACACCAATCAGACTGCTCTTATCAAAATTCACTCTAAGGCCTGAGAGAATCTCAAAATTTCTTAGAATGCATTTCATCGCCCAAGTATTCTCGACGTTTGCTGATGCAAGCAGAATTGTATCGTCTGCATATTGGAGGTGTGAGACCTTCAGTTTATCCCTTCCAAGGAGAGCCGGTTCAAGTAATTCACATTGGACATCTTTGTTAACCAAGAGAGTGAACCCCTCTGCTAAGATGAGAGTGGATCACCTTGTCGTAGTCCTCTTTCCAAGTTAAATTCTCCACATGGACTGCCATTAACTAGAACATTTGCTGATGCTGTTGTAACGCATTCCATGATCCAATTTCTCCATTTTTGACAAAAATTCAACTGCCTCATCATACTATCCAAGAAACTCCACTCCACAGAATCGTAGGCTTTGGCAATCAATCTTAAAAAAAATTATGCCAATTCATTTTCTTTTTGCTTCCTCAATCGCCTTATTTAAAATCACCACTCCATCATGGATTAGCCTATTTCCCACAAAGGCACTTTGGTTTTCAGAAATAATCCCATCTAATACTTTGCTTAATCTTCCTGCAAGAACTTTAACCAGAATTTTATATGTGCATCCGATGAGAGAAATAGGCCTGAAATCGCTAGGACACCTTGCCTCTTCCTTTTTTGGAATAAGAACAATAAAGGAAGAGTTGAGGCCCCTGGTAATTTTGGCATTTTGATGGAATTCCTCCAAAAATTGCATAAAATCCGGCTTGATAATTTCCCAACACTCCTTGATGAATTTGAAATTAAACCCATCTGGGCCCGGGCTCTTTGAATTATCACAGTTACTGATAGCTTCCTTTACCTCTTCTTCAGCGAATGGGGCAGTGAGGAACTGATTATCATCTTCTGTTAATTTTTTCTGGGACAAATTTGAGTTTAAGAACGGTCTGCCCCCCTGATGCTTGGAAAACTGCCCTTTGAAAAAGTCTCTAATTCCCGCCTTAACCTCGTTCACCTCTTCCAGCCAATCCTCTCCAATTTTGATAATTTTGTTTGATTTGCGCCTCTGGTTAATAGCTCTGTGGAAGAAACTGGTATTCACGTCCCCTTCCTTGAGCCATTTCAGTCTTGCCTTTTGTGCTTTGAGATTATGATTCCAATAGAGCTTCTTGAATAATTCTGTTGTGGTCTCTTTTCTTTTTACAACCTCAAATTCATCAAGACCAAATGTGTCATCTAGTATATCAAGTACCTGGATTTCCCTCCTCAGATTTTCAATATGTGACTCTATAGATCCAAATACATTGTGGTTCCAACATTTAATATCCTCTTTTAATCTCTTCAGTTTCTCTTTCACAACAAATCCTGCCCAACCTGAAATCTCACTACTTCTCCAAGATTTAGCAACAACCTCTTTGAAGCCCAAATGATCAGTCCATGCATTTATAAATCTAAAAGGTTTCGGCCCCCAATCTATCCTCTTTGTCTCAAGAAGCAGCGGACAATGGTCTGAAATTGATCGAGGAAGGCCTTTTTGAACTGTATTCGGCCAATTATCTAACCACTCATTGTTAACCAGAAAACGATCAAGCCTGCTCTTGCACGTCCCATTGGGTCGGTACCACGTGAATTTTCTCCCATGAAGGGGCAAATCAATCAGGTTTGCATTATTGACAAACTCATCAAAAGCTCTAATATAGCGGTTGTTGGCTTCTTCACTCACCCCTGCCCTCTCATGGTCATACCTGATCGAGTTGAAATCACCTGCTATACATAAGTATCCATCCCCAACCTGTTGAATAGTAGAGCATAATCTGTCCCATAAATCTGACCTTTCTTCTAACAGAATAGGGGCGTATACATTTATGAAGCAACAATTTAATCTGTCCTTCCCCCATAAACCATTGACTATTACTGCTCCCACCATATGCCACCAGCTAGAAACTATCAATTTCTCAGAATTCCATAGAGTAATAATACCCCCTGATCTACCCGTAGACTCTCTTGCTGCCCAACCGCAATTATTGTTTCCCCAAATGGATTTGCAAATATTCTCATTAACCATTTCCAATTTAGATTCTTGTAGGAAGATAATATCAGCTTTATGAAACCTGACTAGCCTTTGAACTTCATTTCTTTTTACTGTACTCCCAACTCCCCTAATATTAAAAGAAATTATCTTCATTTATTAACTTCAGAGGTTTTCTCCTTGCCCAACATTGAAGAGGAGCTTACCTGGTAATCCTGTCTCAAGAGTGAAATTATCTTGTTGTCGTCTTTTCCTCTCAACCCAATCTTCTTTCCGAAATTTCAAATTTCTCTGGCCTCTTCTTCAGTTATCGTCGCCGCCCCCTCAATAATTATCTTTTTGTTTCGAATTTTCTCTCAGTTCTTCTTCAGAAGCCATATTCTCGACAAACTTCTCCCATTGTACCCTATTTTCCACTCTAGTTGTACGTTTCTTCCCTACTTTGCTCTTTTTTTTTTGGATGGGTTCAGCGACATCTTCTCAAGGTTTGAGAATTTTCCCACTTTCTGAGGTAAGACTCGGGCAAAATGGTCCTCAAGATTTTCACCAATTTTCCCATATTCTCTGAATCTTTACAACACTTTGATTGTGCCAGGCAATTTATTTTAACTTGGGCTACACCTTCTTCAATGTGTTTAACTTGGGCTTCAGCATTGGAAAGAATTATTAAATCTTCCTTTGGGCCCTCCCCGCTTAGATCCAAACCCAATTTATTTTTGTTTGGGTTTAAATTCTCGGATGCAGACTCTGTAATCATATGTTGGGACCCACCATCTCCCTGTATCTCTGAGTTCCTAGGATTTGACGCTACGTACAAGGCGGCATAATTATGTTCCGCCTCCAAGGACACCTGCTCGGTGGTTTTGGGAGTTGAACCGACGCTACCGTCCAAGTCCATTGATTGTCTGTTAACTCCGGCGCCGTCATCCTCTTCGTTCAAAATTTCCGCCTTTGCTGGGTTATTAAAAACTTCATTCTCCGATTGCCACACATTATCCACATCTCCTTCTTCTTCTTCAAGCACCATTATGGCACTCTCCGAGCATGAGCAAGCAAGTTCCTCAACAATTCTAATTTTGAATAAAATGTCATCAACTTTAACATTAACCAGACAATCTATATGATTCAAACTAGTCGTTGAGATTAACACTCTTACATACTCAAGGCTTCGTTTCTGATCCGTCTTCTCATCAATCTTCACGAACCTGCCAACCTTGGAACTCATAGAGGAGAAGAACCTTATATTCCAAGCATGGGCAGGAACTCCCGTCCATCTAGTCCAAACTCTTCTTGGCTATTAACATCCACTTCTTTCCAGGGTCTAGTCCATTCAAACCAGTACGAGACCCATTCATCAAATTCTTTCAAAAGTTTTCCAGTTTTTGTTCCTTCAGAACTTTGAATCAAAATACAGTTTCCACCCAAATCCCGTAGTGTGAGTTTTCCGTGGCATTCACTCCAAAGCTCTTCTCCATGATCAACCCATGAAAACTCCAATTTTAGAAGGCCAGTGAAACTTCCTTTCAGCCAGTCCTTTTCAGCATCAGTTGTCTTAAGAGGTATAAACTCTGTCTCTTCCTGAATTTTTGTGGGAATCAAGATCTTATCTTGAGAAGGCCCTTTACCTTGAATCGCCTCAGCATACGAAACATTCATTTTCCTGATCCCGCTATCAGCTTGAAAACTTTTGACCGAATTTTGTACTAACCTTGGATTCTCCCTATCATATTTAGGAATGAACGCCCTCAGTTTGAAACTGTCTATCCATATGTTATTTAGACCTTCCCATAATTCATTTGTATAGATATTTCACTATTTTCTTTTAATTTTATAAATATAATATTTTACACTACAATAAATTTTAATTTTATAAATACAAGTAAATGCATAAAAAATAAACAAATTAAAAGTTTTTAGTAGTGTAAAACATTTAAATTTATAAAATCAAGATGAAGATGATGAAGAGCATGATGAGGATTAAAAAAAATTTAATTAAAAATTAAAAATATTTAGTATTGTAAAATATTAAATTTAACAAATAAAAAATATTAATGAAATATCTATACAAATTGGACTTATATACAATCAAATTCATACAAATGAACGTAATTAAAATTTATTGTAGTGTAAAATTTTATATTTACAAAATTTTAAAAAATTAGTGAAATATATATATATGTATGTATATATGAATTAGAAACAAAAATGAATTAATTTGATGAATTTAAAAAATGAACGTCACTCAATTCGAGTTTATATACAATTAAATACATAAAACACTAGCAAATTAATTTTTTAATAGTGTAAAATATTAAATTTATAGAATTAAAAAATTATTTAAATATATATAAATAAATTAGAAACAAAAGGGATTAATTTGATGAATCTTAAAAAAAATATAAGTAAATTTAGAGTTATATACAATTAAATACATAAAAATTAGAAAACAAATTGTGACATATCATTATTACCAGTTGGTAACCTTCAACTCTCGATTGTAGGACTAAAAACTAATTTTATTGAAATTTATAGGACGAAAAATAAAATTCTAAATATAATAGAACTAAAAACAAAGTCAAAACGTTAAAAAATTAAAAATTTCTACTTTCCCGATATTTGGTCAAAAGAAAATTGGGTCACTTACATATTGGTTCAAAAAATAGTTATATTTACAAATTGGTTCATAATTTTTACACAAAACTATAAAAAAAAAAATTTGTACATAAGCATATTTTTTTTCTGCACAAAACCAATTTGTAATTAGTATCAAGGAAATTCGGATTCGCCAAATTTGAGTTATTAAATTTTTTTAAAGATTCGTAGGTCTATTTGATAACTTACCTAATATTATATGTCGTCTACCAAAATTAATTAATTTATTAGAAATACAAATTAAAGATTTATAAATAAGCGAGTAAGATTAATAAATTTTAATTTGTCTTTGTAATTTTGTTTCAGATTTTTGGGTATAAAATCCCAAATTTATGAAGGGGCCTGTTCATATTCAGATGCTAATTAATAGGAGCATTTCTCTTCTTTTCCTTTTTTCTTTTTTGAAAGGATGCATTGCGCTTTTTTTTTTTTGAAAAGGAATGCATTTTTTATTTTTTTAGTTCGAAGGTATTTCCACATGGGCTTCATCAGTAATTGGGCTTAGAGCCCTGTTAAATTGCTTTTCTCATTGGGCTTCACAACAAATTATTAATAGGGCCCAACTACATACCCCTCCAACATTATTAGATACCCCCACCCAAAATATTTTTATTTTATTTTTGACATATCTTTATCAAAATTTACTCATATTTCAACAAAAATGTGTTAAATATATGTTTGAAAAAATCTTTAAAATATTTTGTCAGTAAATATCTATCAAACTTTAATTAATTTTTTTTATAAAATATAGCGAAAATAAAATATACTCCCTCCGTCCCAGAGCAATTTGCAAGAGAGGAGGGACACACAAATTAAGAAGAAAGTAGAATAAAATAAAATAAAATAGTATTTTGAGGGTTAATTTGGTAAAATTTTATGTAAAAAGTGAAAAAGTTAGTTGAATTGAGTGTAATATGGGCCCAAAAGTGAAAAAGTAATGACATTTTGTGTAAATATGTAGATATTGTGAGGGTGAAGTTTATAAAAAAGTTTCCTTTATTGGGTCTGCAAGTTCCTTTGGGATTTCCCGAAAAGGAAAACTTGCAAGGTCCTCTGGGACGGAGGGAGTATACATTAAAAAAGTTATTTTATTTTTGATATATCTTTATCAAAATTTAATTGATATTTCTACAAAAATGTGTAAAATATATGTTTGGAAAAATTTAAAAAATATTTTGTCAGTAAATATCTGTCAAACTTTAATTAATTTTTTGATAAAATATAGTAAAAATAAAATATATACATTAAAAAGGTGTGTATCTAATAATTATGGAGGGGTATATAGTCTGGCCCTTATTAATATACTGCACTTTGTATTAGGTCCAAGTTATTGACACTTGCTTTTCTGAACAATACACTATTTAGATGAATATACTACTTTTTATTTAACAATATGTTTCAAAAAAATTCAATTTTCGCTATTTTTTTCAGATCATAGTGAAAATGTAAAAAAATTTCGAAAAAATTGTTAAAATTTGTATAGATTTCGAAAATTTGAAAACTATTTGTATTCTCTTTTATCTTTAAATTTTTGTTTGTGTCTATCTAATTTTTAAATTTAAAAATAATATTAAAATCATAATCTTAAAAATTAAAAAAAACTTACATGAGATCTATCATTTATTAATAAGTTTTAATAAAAAATAATAGCCACTTTTAAGAAAAATATTATTATTTTATAAAAATAATAATTTTTTTTTAATAACTGCATGTCTCATGACATGAAACAGCCTCACGCACGACTTATTCTAAAAAATTATGATTGATGTTCACATGTATTAAAAAAGAAATCAAGCATTCTTTAAAATTTATTGGTTGTTGATTATTTATAACTTTAATATAGACACCAAAGTAATAATTTGTCTGATTTTTCAAATCTTAAATCGGTAAAAATTTCAATTATTTAAATATATCATACCTTGTTTATTTTAATTTTAAAAAATTCGCGTAACACGGGGTACTATTAAACTAGTACAGAGAGAGAGGTATTGTGTGCCTAACATACAATAGTCAAAACTATGATTACCAATTTAAACTAGGCCCTTTTTACTTGATCCATCATATAAAATTAAAAAACACAAAAAAAATTGATAAGGTTTCTATTTCCCCTGAAAACAAATTTAGAGGGAGATATAAGATTGATTTGGAGATATTCTTGGAGTGTTTGAAGACTCGATGAAGTAACTTCTAACTACTAACAACTAACATTACCGATAAAAACACACACATAAAAATTAGAAATTCACATGAGAAATAAAAAACAAATGCATTCACTCAGAAAAATTGGGAAGAAATCAATATAGACTATCTCCATTTCAAATGGGTGCACAATTTCTACATTATCCATTTAAATTTAGTATACACGAATTTATTTACTTTTGAAGTTTTCTCAAAAGTCATCAAATCAATATATAAAAACACTTTTCCATATTTATAAAATTTCATAATCCTCCCATATATATATATATATATATATATATATGTCCCACTATAATTTGCTCATGTTGTCATTTTCGTCCGTCCCACTATATATTGTACATTGCTTTTTTATTTTTTCTTGAAAACTACTATTCATTTCTTTATTATTATTTTCAATACTTTTTACAATATTTCCATTACTTTTTCACTTTTCTCCATCACATCACTTATATCTTTTCACTTTTTCCATCACATTACTTATACTTTTTCATTTTTTTCATCATATCACTTGTACTTTTTCACTTTTACCTTAATTCGTGTGTCCAAAAGCAACGAACAACTTATAGCGGGACGGAGGGAGTATATTTTATGGGTAGCAAGAAACAACAGTTGTCTACCTCCAGTTAATTAATATATAATTGGGTTACTTTATTTTCTATTTCTCGAGAGGATGGAGTCAATTCTGATGGATACCCATTTTCTAATAATAGATGGGATTTTCCTTTGAAGCCATCGATATTCAAAGTTAACTAATAAGGGTATATATAATTATTGACTAGTTAATAGTTAAGCACGCTTGATTACTTTGTTTATGAATCTGATATGTTGATTTTTCATAGATTAAAGGGTGCTTCGTTGATGACTTTTGTGAGTGAGTAATGCTAATCAAAGTTATAGTGTGTGTAACTTTTATTCCAAAAAACTAAAGAATCAATCATAGTTCAGTTATATGAGAAATATGACTTTAATTCCATACCCTTTTCATTCCTTACAATTATACCAAACGCCCCCTAAATCTTCAGGGTGTGAGCCTTGATTATGACTAATGAGCATTGATGCAAATGGCGGCCGCCAAGGCCGCCTAGGCGCTTGGCGGCACCCGGCAGCCGACGCCTAGGCCTCGGCGGTGAAAAAAGGAGCTCAGGGCTCTTGGCGGCGCCAAGCAAATGGCGGATTTGGCGGGTTACGACGGATTTTGGCGGGTTACGGCGGATTTTGGCGGATTTTTATTTTATTTTTTATTTTTTTTGTTATGTTATATTACTTATGTACTGTTTAGTAAGTTTTAATTTTTAAATTTAAACAATTAATAAATTAATAATTAAAGTAATACTAATATAGTAATAATGTAATATCTAATAACTAATAAGTAATAAAACTAATAATAAGTAATTAATATCTAATTATTTTTGTGTTTTGTTTAGAAGATGAACAATGTCATTTTATGATGGTTTTTAGTATTTTATGGACTTGTTGTATTTTGTGAAAAATGCATTTGGGTATTAAACTATTAATTATGTTTTAAGTTTATAATTTATTGTGAAATGTACATTTTTATTAGAAAAAAATTAATATTAGTAGAATTTTATTAAAAATAATTAAAAATATATTAAAAACCTTGGTGCCGCCTAGGCGGTCTTGGCGCTTGAAGGTGGTCGACCGCCCGCCGACCGCCAAGCGCCATTTACACCCTTGCTAATGAGTAATATGTAATTTTTTTAACAAATTCATGTCATAAGCTAATCTTATGATGTGAAAGAATATCAACTTAATTAGTTTTAATTTATATAATTTGTATCATTTGCTATACGGAATCAGGAATAATGCTCAGAATAAAATTAGTCATTTGACAATGTTGTGGAACTCTACTAGTGTAGTTCGTATCAGTTAGACTAATGATTAAATTAAGTAATTATTATCAGATCAAGAAATTAATTAATTATCAATATATTTATTTTCATATTTAGGCAAAAGTCGTATATACACTGTATGACCAATATAATATAAATATATCCTTACATAATTAAGGTAAAATTTGATTATTCAGAATAATTATGGTTGGACTGTCGTACATAATGATTAATTTAAAATACGTTGTATACCTGGTGTACAAAAAACTTACTCTATTCTAAAAAATATTTAAATTTGTCGTGGGGAGTTAGGGGTTCACTTTTTAATTTTATTATATATATATATATATATATATATATATATATATATATATATATATATTGTGAATGATAACAACGAGCCATTGAAATAAATTATAAAAAAGTATAAATATATTAATATGTGTTAATAGTTCAAAAAACTTAAAATGAAATAAAAAAGGCAAAACTGAAAAATTGATTATTTCATTAGATCTCTAAAATCTTAAAAATCCTTGTGATGATTGGTAGACAATATTATGAGTTATAAATTTTGTAAGTAAAATTCATATAATATTATTTGGTAGGGTGTAATAGAAAAATTATACTCCCTCTGTCCCACAGGAATTTGCACACTTTCCTTATTGGGACGTCCCACACAAATTTGCACACTACCAAAAAATGAAACATTGATTTACGTGCACACTCACAAACCTTTACACATATTTACACATATGCCACTACTTTATATATAAAACAATTTTCCTTAAAAAATGTGCCGTCCCGTAGGGTGCAAATTCCTACGGGACGGAGGGAGTATAAAATTAGTCCTAAAAAGTAATCTCAATTGGTAAGGAATAATATAGAGATAGAAAAAGTAATTTCATTTGGTAGAGTGTAATATGTAGATATATAAGAACAAAAGTTACTATTCAAGTCATACAAAAATTATAAGGTGTAAAATGTGAGATAATTTATTACATTGTGAACAGTGAAAATTGTGTAATATGACCTCTTTTTTTACAGGGTCGACCATATAAAAAATGGGTCAGCATAAAATTTATACCTCCTACCAAACAAGATAAGCCAATATAAAAATTCATATTATATCTCTTATATCCCCTATCCAAACCTCATAAACGTTTGTATTAATAACAAACTTTTCAAAATAACAAAGTGATCAGTTACCAAATTCCTCAGAATTTGTCAAATTATCAAAGGAACTTCATGAATAATTAACAAATTAATTTTAATTCTTTAAAACAAACAAATTATTATATTTTACTCTTATATATTTGCATCAATTGATTTTTTTTGTTATTTTACACAAGGAGTCAGTCAAACGATTTTTAAGCCGTTTGATCAATTAGCTATATTAATTAGATTAAATTAATTGACTCAGCTGGGTTTTGTTTTATAATTTAGTCTAGACACAAAGTACTAATCCTGGATCTTTGAAATTTATTCTTTTCCATTTCAGGGCATTGATCTAGATCTACATTTTATCTAATATTTCTGAACCATTAATTTAATTAATACTACTATTTTCAGATGTTAAATCTAAGGGATGTTTGGTTGGAGATTTTTGGAGGTGGGTAACGGTAATCAAAGTCATAGCGTGTGTTTGGAAAAATTTTATTATGACTTTGACTTTAAAAAACTAATGAATCAACCATAATTCAGCTATATGATAACTGTGACTTTCATTCCTATACACTTTCTCTACCTTACAATTATACCAAACGACCATAAATAAATTAGACCGTAAACAAGAGTCAACTCAAAGAATGAGGCTTATTTTAGTTTTTAAACCCAAAAAGAAAAGGAAAGAATTTTTTTTCTAACATATGATCATAATATTTTATGTGTGTATTCCTGGGCTATGACAAGCAACTCCGCCGACGGAAGAAGACAAAACATCAGGTCCACGCTCGGAAACTGCATAATCTAGGATACCTCATTTATTAATATAATATTTTTGTTTCAAGCACATAAATATTCATATGTTACTTCTTTGGACTATAAACCACATATATTAATTTATCCCATCGGAAGGTTTTTTCTTATTCATTCTAAAAATAATATTAAAAGGAAAAGTTAGTTTATTGTAAGTAAGTTTCATCAATATGCTAACTTAAAATAACATTAATTATTTTGAGGATACTGCAATATTACTATTAAATTATGGTTTAGTCTTGTATGTATTTAGTGTATCTATCATGTAATTCAAATATTTTTTGAAAAATCACACTTATTATTACCTAAATTAATTTTATCCTTGTTTATATTGAAAAATTATTCACACTATATTAACTTTTCAGTATAGATAAGAAAACTTTTTTAATAAAAAAATAATTTTAAAAATACACTTAATTATCAATTACATGATGCATTTAGTGCAGAATAAACTTAATTTAAAATCAATATTTTCTATTAAAATTCACAAATATATAATGAAAACAAAATTTTATGATAAATGTGGTTCACACTACTTGTATCTATTTTTAAATAGGTAATTAATCTGGTTTATAATATATGTAGAGAAGTATAATCTTTCCTACACAAAAACATATTTTTTTTCTACATGCAACCAATTTGTAATTAGTTAGTGTCAATTTTGTGAATCATTTTGAAATTTTTTCCAGCCTAAATTCAAAACACTAAAAAATCACATTTTGCATTCGAATTTACGTGGCAATACCCAAACCTAATTTTTAATTAATTTAATAATACTTATCTAAATGCTAATTAATAAGGCAAAATAATAATTATAGCTAGGTGCAATTCCTCAATATTCAGAAAAGAAAACTTATTGCATGGTATTAGTAATTAATATTTTAATTATTCCTTTTATTATTAATTTTAAATTTTATATAATAAAATATAATTATTCGTGCCAAATTTAAATTTAATACATTTAATTTAAAAATTGGAATATCCGTTATGCATATATATATATATATATATATATATATATTATCAGTCCGTTATATCTACTTTCATCCGGCATAATACATGAGGTTATAAAATTATAAACTAGTATTTTAATTATCTAATTAAAACCAATACCATTCTTGTACTCCGATGGTAAGCCACAACTGTACACAATTAAATTTTAAATTAGTAAAGACCATCAATATTATTAATTATTGTTAAACAAAAATTTAAATTATTTAGAAATATACTTAGAAATATACTGAATATTTTTAATTATACCTAAATTGCATGGTATATTTTTTTCTATTTTTAGGCGAACCTTTGGTACAATATCAATATATATACATTTGATGGACTGATCAATAAGAGATTAAAAAATAATTTTAAATAAAGAATGTCTAATCACACAAGTTACTATTAATTAAACAAAATAAAAATGTTGGCTTTGATCCAATAATTAAGTATATACATGAGTACTCCTACCCCTTATCATTAACCTTAATTAATTATATAAAATTACAACTATTATATTGAAGACAAGCCCATCTTAGTTGCCCTAAAATCTAGGCTTTCATTATCTTCGAATAAAAAAAACAATTCTCCCTTCTTCAATATATATATAAGTGCAAAAAGTGGATCGAATCGATCTATCATCCAAATTAAGATATCGATGGACTTTTCTCCAATCTTGCAAGAAGATAAGTCGATTTCGTTCACTATTAACATTCCTACAAAAGATCATAGGGGCAAAAAAAGGAGATACATTGGTGTAAGAAAGAGGCCATGGGGAAAATACGCCGCAGAGATACGGGACTCGACGAGGCATGGAACTAGGGTTTGGCTCGGAACGTTCGGGAGCGCAGAAGAAGCGGCTCTGGCGTACGACCAAGCTGCTTTCGCAATGCGAGGCGCAACGGCTCAGCTCAACTTTCCTTTAGAAAAAGTGGTGGAATCGCTTCGACAGATGAGCTTTAGCTGCAACGAGGGCTCCTCTCCTGCCACCGCATTGAAAGAAAAGCATAAAAGAATTAGAAGAAGCCAGATTGTGGTTCTTCAGGATTTGGGATCTGATCTCTTGGATGAGCTTTTATCTTCCCAGTGTGAGTGAGTCATGATGAAATTAAACCTACATCGATCATTAACTTTTTCTTTTTAAATATATATATATATATTGTAAACACCGAATTAAAATCTATTAAATTTAACGGTGTCATATATTATGTAAATCATAATTTTAGAGATAAAATATACAAGAGTAAATATTGTGCAAAAAAAAAATCATAAATATAAACCTTGTATCATAAAATAGTTTATATCATGAAATGACTCATATAATACTTTACTAATATACAATAATATCTCCAAAATTTGTGAATATCTTTTCCTTATTCTCCGATTTGAGAATATTACTTTCTTGTTTCTCAAGTCATTAATCTCTTGTAAATAGAAGATTTAGAATGAAGTTTTAATAGATTAGATGGAATAAGTTACCACGACCCCATTTACTTCCTACTACCAAATTGTAGGTCAAATCTTTTCCTTACTATTAAATTGTAGGTCAAATCCGGATTAAGTCGTCAAAACTCCGGTACTATAAATCAAACTCATGTCCTTGGAGATAGGAATCAAGAGATTCATGAGAGTTGTAACCCGCATATTTTTAATAAAAAATATGTTTACTATATTTTTTTCGTCTTTTATGTATTTATTTATAGGTGTGAAATTATTGGTTTACATATGTTGGAATTTGTGCTCCTCGAAGAGAGCTTCGATTCGATATATTACTCGCCCAATTCCGATATTGGGTGAATGAGAAATTGAATTTTTAAGTTTGTTGTAACAAATGGAGAAATGAAGGGAAATAAAAGGAGTGTCTTGTCCCACATTGAAAAATTGGTGTTGAGGATGGGAAAGAAGGGATATAAAAGGAGTTAGCCTGACCTGAGTGAGTTTTGGTCATGCTGACCTGACTCTCATCCTGACCTGAGTTCGGGGTCGTGCTGACCTGAGTCCGGGTCATCCTGACCTGAGTTTGGGTCGTGCTGACCTGAGTCCGGGTCCTGACCTGAGTCCGGGTCGTGCTGACTTGACTCTTGTCCTGACCTGAGTTTGGGTCGTGCTGACCGGAGTTCGGGTCCTGACCTGAGTTCGGGTCGTGCTGACCTGACTCTTGTCCTGACCTGAGTCCGGGTCATGCTGACCTGAGTCCGGGTCCTGATCTGAGTCCGAGTCGTGGTTGTCCTGAGCTGAGTCTGGATCAGCCTGACCTGACTCCCTTCTTGAGCTGAGTCTGGATCAGCCTGACTCTGAAGGTCATCCTGAGTTGAGTACGGATTAGCCTGACCTGACTCTCATCCTGAGCTGAGTCCGGATCAGCCTGACCTTGAAGGGCATCCTGAGCTGAGTCTGGATCAACCTGACCTGACTCCTGAGCTGAGTCCGGATCAGCCTGACCTGACTAAGTCATCCTGACCTGAGTCCAGTTCAGCCTGAGCTGAGTCAGGGTCAGCCTGAGTAATCCTGAAGCGGTTTTTTCAGGCCTGCTGAGATTTAAAAATCTCTACAGTTACAACAGGTTTTGAAACTTAAAAAAACCTGTTTTAATGCAATTAATTCAGATGTTTTGTCTGTTACGGTCAAGACCAATTGTGGGTCTTTATGGCCATACTCCAACAGTCATTTTTTGAATACTATAAATAGTTTTCTTATGTGTTGCAAGAAACACAAGAATATTAAAATAATCAATATTTGAGTGGAAAAATATCCAGATACTTTCCGGCAACCTGCCACATACTTTTGTCCTAATATTCCCTAAATTTCGTTCTTACTCCGGTGATTTACGAACATCTTCTCTGTTCGTTTAAGCAAAATATAGTGCTATATTGTTGCTTATTATCGTTGTATCCTGGGAAACAAGTGTCCCATAAATTCACTAGCACCTAGAGAGTAAGGGGCATAATTTGTTTTAAGGAAATCGTGTTCCTCACGAGCCTCAATTTTCCTTTTATTTTTTTATTATTATTTTTCAGCCATCCTATATATATTCCTACAGTCTTAAAACAAATTATGTCCTCAAGATGGCTGATACCAACTCAATTGTGACGAATGATGTTACTCCGGTGGTTCCCACTGCTCCAGCCTCCGCTTCCACCTTCGTTGGTGCATCAATTCCTTCGGTGACAATTCTAGTTCACCACCATGACAAGCCAGAGAAGTTCACCGGGCTGAACTTCAAAAGGTGGCAACAAAAAATGCTTTTTTACTTAACCACGCTCAACTTGGCGAGGTTCTTAAGGGAAGATCCTCCCACTCTACCTGCTGAACCCGATGAGCAATCCATGCATGCCCAAGAAGCATGGAACCACTTGGATTTTTTATCCAAGAATTATATTCTCAACAGCCTATCCGATGCACTTTACAACGTTTACATTGGAATAAAGACGGCAAAAGAGTTGTGGGAAACTCTTGAGAAAAAAAACAAGACGGAGGATGCCGGGACAAAGAAGTTCCTCGTAAGTAAGTTTCTTGAATTTAAAATGGTTGATACTAAACCGGTTGTTAGCCAAGTGCAGGAGCTACATGTTATCATTTCCGATATCCATGCGGAAGGGATGATAATAAGCGAGTCGTTCCAAGTGGCTGCCATAATAGACAAATTGCCAACCGGATGGAAGGACTTCAAGAACTACCTCACCCACAAAAGAAAGGAGATGACCGTGGAGGAGCTTGTTGTTCGTCTTCGTATTGAAGAGGACAACAAGAAATCAAGCAAAAAATATGGTGCCTCCGAGCCAAAAGTCAATGTTGTTGAACAAGGCCAAGGCTCGAGGACCTACCCCAAAAATAATGGGAAGAAAAAAGAAAATCCTTCGACCAAAAATTTGGGTCCGAAGAAGAATAATTTTAAAAAGAAATTCACCGGGACTTGCTACAATTACGAGAAGCCCGGTCACAAGGCGACTCAATGTAGAAAGCCGAAGAAAGACCAGGCGAATATGGTCAACCAAGATGAGAGACATTTCTCGGCCGTTGTGTCCGAGGTAAATATGGTGGGCTCAAACCCACGTGAATGGTGGCTCGATACGGGTGCAACCCATCATATTTGCTCTTCCAAAGAATTGTTTAATACCCTTGATGAAAGTGTTCATGAAGAGAAGCTCTACATGGGCAATTTGGCGACTTCCGATGTCAAAGGGAAAGGGACGGTAGTGCTGAAATTTACCTCCGATAAGGAGTTGATTTTGAACAATGTTTTGTATGTACCGGAAATTCGTAAGAATTTGGTGTCCGGGTCTTTGTTGAACAAACATAGGTTCAAAATTGTAATAGGGGCGGATAAAGTTATTTTATCCAAAAATGGAGTGTATGTCGGAAAGGGCTATGAGTGTGATGGCCTTTTCAAACTCAATGTAATGACGATTAAGAAAATTATGAATAAGAATGCTTCATCTTCTTCTTATTTGATTGAGTCGTCTATTACTTGGCATGGTCGTTTGGGACATGTCAATTTTAATTCATTAAGAAAATTAATGAATTTAAATAGTATACCTACACTCCAAATTGATACAAATCATAAGTGTGAGATTTGTGTAGAAGCGAAAATGACTCGTTCATCTTTCCGAACAATTGAAAGAAATAGTGATCCACTTGAATTAATTCACACGGATGTGTGCGATTAAAAAAGTGTACAAACACGTGGTGGAAATAAATATTTCATCACTTTTGTAGATGATTGCACAAAATTTTGTTTTGTGTATCTTCTAAAAAGTAAAGATGAAGCTTTTGGCAAGTTCGTGCTTTATAAAAATGAGGTTGAAAATCAACTCAATAGGAAAATTAAAATGTTGAGAAGTGATAGAGGAGGTGAGTATGAGTTTCCATTTGCCGAATTTTGTGCACAACACGGAATTAAGCATGAAACTACCGCACCTTATTCACCTCAACAAAATGGTGTCGCGGAAAGGAAAAATAGAACATTGAAAGAAATGAAGAATGCAATGTTACTAGATTCCGGACTTCCTCAAAATATGTGGGGTGAAGCGGTGTTGACGGCTAATTATCTTTTTAAATAGGATACCACGTAAGAAAGTTGATAAAAGTCCATATGAATTATGGCATGGTCGAGTACCATCTTATAAATACTTAAAAGTGTGGGGGTGTCTTGCTAAAGTTGCAATTCCACCACCTAAGAAAGTAAAAATAGGTCCTAAAACTATTGATTGTGTATTTATTGGATATGCTCATAATAGTAGTGCCTATCGGTTTCTTGTGTATGAATCACAAATTGAAGATATACATAAGAATACTATCATGGAATCAAGAAATGCTTCATTTTTTGAGCACAGTGAAGTGGTACGAGGATTAGCAAAATGGCTATTAATGATTTGAGAAGAGCTTGAGATACTCTTAAAAGAATCACTTATGTGAGAGAGAAGTGAGGCCGGTTCGAAGGGAATACTATAAGGCATATTCCTAAAAACTCTTGCAGAACCAGGCGATGTTCATGGCCGAAACGAACATACTCATGAGAACTGAGAATTGTTAGGAAGAGCTTGAGTGAATTACACCATCGTTTACACTAATGGTTGATAGTTCAAAGACATCACGTCTACTATTCAACTAGTAAAGTAAGTGTACTTTCACAAGGGAAGGTTCAAAGGGTAACACCTACCTATCCTTTGCAAGCTTCTAACGTCGTTATATATCACCAAAAACCTTTTTTGGTATCTGTATCAATTTCCATTCATGTGGTGGATTGTTGGAATTTGTGCTCCTCGAAGAGAGCTTCGATTCGATATATTACTCGCCCAATTCCGATATTGGGTGAATGAGAAATTGAATTTTTAAGTTTGTTGTAACAAATGGAGAAATGAAGGGAAATAAAAGGAGTGTCTTGTCCCACATTGAAAAATTGGTGTTGAGGATGGGAAAGAAGGTGTTGGGACAATTTGAGTATTTTGATTAGATCCCAAAACCCCTGATGAATCTGTCTAAGTACAGCTGTTCATGATAAAATAGTTCAGGATAGTTAGGTTAGAAATTCAGTACAGGAGGAACTTGCTGAAGACTGAAGAATATTGGAGTCAACCCAATTTACTGAAGTCTGAAGTATAATCCATCCTGAAGGAGTCAGTCAGTCTTGCTGAAGATTGCCTGGGTCTGAAGCTGAAGATCGAAGCCTGATGATCCGTCCTGAAGTCAATCCTGAAGTACCATTGGCTGATGTTTCTACTGAGTACACTAAGCATACTCAGGACAGAACTTAGTCAGTGAAGAGTAAATGTAATCTATCAGGCTGTGCTGAATGCACTTAAGACCTGACTTAGGCCTTGGTTCCGTTTATCTGAACCATGTAAGTCCAAAGCAAAAAGGTTACACATACTGGGCTGAATAATCTATCAGGCTGTGCTGAATACACATAAGACCTGACTCGGGCATTAGTTCAGATCACCTGAACCTTGTAAGTCCAAAGCAAAAAGGTTATTTATGCTATGGGACAAGAGACAAAGAGAATGTCAGTAAGACTCCAATGAAGACAAACATACAGACTGAGTTATCAACAAGAGACTCAATGTATTGAATGTATGAGGAAGGACAAATGTCTGAAAGTCAACTAGCCGTTAGAACGGAGAGCCAATGATCTTTCGACACGTATGTACGGAGTCTGCGCAGCATTTAATGCGGCATTTAATGCGTCTAAGAGTTGCAGGCGATGGGACAAACTTGCCAGAATAAGCATGGTGGTTAGGTCAAACAGTATTTCTAGCCTGCAACCACCCCAAAATAGGAAAGATTTGATTTGATCTCCTCCAACGGATCTATTTTGAATCTTGCCAATAAATATGGAGAGCCTTGCACCCACTCAAGGCTAACGGGAAATTTCCAAGAGAAAACTCTCAAGAATCCAAGCTCTCAAAGCATACTATAAGCAACACTCTGCAATTAAATTTCCCTAGTGTTGTAGTAGGATTCACTCTGTATTTGCTTAGATCGATAGCTCTAATATTTAGCATTATTTTGTATTGCTAGAGCTATCTCAGTTGGAAACCAGAATACCAAACCACTCAGGGAGTGAGATTGGTTGGTTAGAAGGACTGGGACTTGTAAAACGCCCAGGGGTCAGTTCCTAAGAGAGGAAGTTGGCTACTCGTGTCCCTTGGCACGTAAAACCAAGCACCTATCCTCAGGGTTTTGAGGATAGCTTCCTGTTAAATCAGGCCGTGGACGTAGGAGTTGGTTATCTCCGAACCACGTTAAAAAGTCCCATGTGTGCTGATTTACATACTTGTTCAGGATCATAACTGTCATCATAATAAACTGAACATTCTGCATTGTTTTATCCTCAGGACTAAATCAATTATCCTGAATCTTAATACGGTGCACTCAGCCCTAACCACCAGTTTACTAAGCAATTCAGAGAAAATGCTTTCAGAAACTAAAACGAGTAGAATATAAGGGCTCACTTTCCGCACGTACTCTAGCTCACTGAGATAGTAGCCCAACTGACTTGCTTCCTAGCAGTCAGTAGGTTTGTTATCTCTACTGAGCATCTGAGCACTTCACTCACACTCAGCTTATCTGACTCGTTACTGAATTGTCCCTGCTGCCTCTGCGGACCTTCAGCATACTGAGTAATTCAGGAATTCCTGACTGAGAGTGTTAGAGCATTTTTCTGAGTCTTTCAAAAAAAATTGATATCAGTGTATTCCCCCCATACACTGATTGTACTCGTTTCGGGACCAACAAGTGATATCAGAGCAGTGGTTCAAAAGGCCACTGGCTTTGTTTACCAACAGTTTCTGAGGAGAAACTTTTGGTGGTCTACTGAATAGATCTTATTTCTGAAAACTGCATATCATGGCATCGATTCTAAACGCCTCGAAGGCAATCTTCCTGAATTCTCTATTGACAATTATGACTATTGGAAATTCAGGGTACTCGCACATCTCTATTCCATCCATGATCAGATGCCTCTGGTGATTGAGCAGGGTCCGATCAAGTTTATGAGGAATCTTCAGACGACCTGGCCTGTTGCTGGCAATGTTCCTGTTCCAGCCGCCGGAGATGAAGAAGTGGAGAGGTCCGCGCTTAATTCTGATCAAATTAAGCAAATCGGACTGGATAATGTTGCCAAAAACATTATACTCCACACCGTTTCTTATGAGAATTCGGTCAGGCTCATGCATCTGAGGACTGCAAAGGAGATCTAGGATGCTCTGAGGGAGATGAGTGAGGGATCAGAAAAGATCAAAGAGAACAAGAGAGATCTTGCAATTAGGAAGTTTGAAGCCTTCCGGATGTTAGAAGGAGAATCCATCGATCAGATAGAAGCTCGGTTCATTAAGATGATGAACGAGCTAGCAACCCTTGGGAAGGAGTTTCCTAAGAGGGATGTGTCTTCTAAAATCCTGAACTGTCTCCCTGAAAGATGGGACACATGAATGATCTTACTGAAGAACACTCAGGATCTTACCAACATTACTCACTCTCACCTATTCTCAGAGTTAAAGGCTCTGGAATTCGACCTCGATAAGAGGAATAAGAAGGGTGTTGTCAGTGAGGAAGTTAGTGAGGAGAAGACTCCTGAGCCTGAGGCTGGATCTGGCTCTAAGTCTCTGAAGGACATGAACAAGGATGAGCTAGCCTTGGAGTACAGCCTGATGGAGCGGCGTTTCGAGAAACTAAACTCTCGATTCAGAAGGTATAAGAAATTTTATACTGACAGTCGTGATCGCAGGTATTCCAGCCCCAGGAGATCGAGTCCCCGAAGAGAAGAAAGGAGGGGTTCAGATTCCAGGAGGGATCACAGTGAGCCTGAGCGACGAAGAGATGAGAAGAGGAGAGATGATGAGCCCAGAAGATCCAGCTCCAAACCTGAACGATCATCAGGGAGCAGGAGGGAGTCATCAGATAAGAGGTACACTGACAAAAAGTTTGCTTATGATGTAGATCAGTGTTACCACTGCAAGAAAACTGGACATTATCAGTATGATTGTCCGGAGCTCAGTGCTCGCGAACAAGAGGATCGGAGAGCTAAGAGAGAGCTCAGGGCATCAGACCGGAAAGCATTGCTTGCTGAGGATTCCTCAGATTCAGATGGCCCAGGACGCCGGTCCCCTGAACTCTTCTCTGATGAGGAGTATGATGACCTCTGCCTGATGACAGATGATGAGGTATGTTCTTCTGCCTCTTCTCCTGATCACGCACCTGAGCTTAGCTCAGATTCAGCAGGAGAACTCGACCTTCAGCTCGCCCTAGAGCAATTGATGGTTGACTTCTCAAGGCTGCAGGAGACTCATACTCACACAGTGGATGTGAATGTGCAACTGAGTGGAGAGAACGATCGGTTAACTGAGTCTCTCAGAGTAAGAGATACTGATGAAGCCCTCAGATTAGTACATCTTCAGGAAGAGCTGCTTCATGCTCGGAACAAGCATGATGAAGCTCCACTGGAGGTAGAAAGACTGAAAGATGTAATCAGCTCGCTGATTGAGACTCGTGATACTGATCTATTCCTTGCTCAGGAACTACTGATGATTGAGTGAATTGCTCTTAGAGTGATGTTCGAAACTGAGTGGCAAGCTTGTCTTTGTGCTGAGCAAACCGCTTGGGATCTTGAGCTGATCTCAAAAGAGAAAGCTCATGAAGAGTTGGTGCTTCAGTTCACCACTGCAATTGAGGCCCTGAAAGAAACAAATGGGCATCTTGAGGTTAAGTTGAAGAAGTTATACACATCCACCCAAGTGGTTGATGAGTTAACAAGTTTCTCTCAGCTGACTGATGGTGCTAAAGCTGGGTTAGGCTATGATGCCTCAAAAGACCCAAAGGGCAAGAAAAAGAGAGGTGCTTCAGGGAGCAACTCTCAGAAGAAGTTTGTCCCTGCCCTAACTGATGACAAGAGCTTAAGTGTTGCTCGTCAAGACAAAGGCAAAGGGAAGGAGAAAATGCCTACTGAACCTGTCAGGCAAAGGGCTGAGAAACCTAGACCAAAACCTAAGGAAAAGGTCAAGGCTTCTCATCCTGAGTCAAGGAAGACAGATCAAGGGAAATCCAAGGATCAGCTTAGGAATCCTCAAACTGGAAAGAATTCTGTCACTAGCACTTCTCAGGCTCAGCCCAGGAATGCTCAGGATGGAAGGAACTCCAGTCAAAGGAGGCCTCAGGCAAGGCCGAGGACTACTGAGGTCCAGACTCCTCAGATAAGGCACAGAGCCCATCAGGAGCGTCCCAATCCTCAAAGGAGAAGGAGAAACCAGGTGGCCTCTGAAAGAAAACGGAGACCTGACTCCGATAACACTCAGGCCAGACCTCAAGTGCCAAGAGGTCAGGCCCGAGCTGCTCCTTCTCGGGATCAAACTCAGCCCAATGCACCCAGGCCAAGAAGGAACAGGAGGCCCACCCCCAGGAATCAATATAGGGCTCCTGAACCTCAGGCTGACACCCATACACCCTCAACTTCCCAGGCACAAAGGAAGAAGACTGTGTATGTTGATGTTTCAGGGAGACAGGTTTACACTTCTGATGCTATCAGAATTGTTAAACAAATCTGGATCCCGAAGGGTATGGCTGACTCAGTAGGACCCAATACTAGATGGGTACCTGAGGCCTGATTCTTTTCAGGTCGCTGCGGGCTACAAGAAGAAGGAGGAGGATCTGATGAAGGACTGGTACTTGGACTCAGGATGCTCCAGGCACATGACCGAAATTCGTGATCTCCTTCAGGATTATGTAGCTCAAGAAGGCCCGCAGGTAACCTTTGGTGATAACTCTAAGGGTTTCACCAGAGGATTCGGAACTCTTGTTATTGGCTCTGTCCGTATACTGAATGTATCATATGTTTAGGGACTGAGACATAACTTACTCTCGGTCAGTCAGTTTTGTGACCGAGGATATAGTGTAGAATTTACATCTAACATGTGTCTTGTGAAGGACAAATCTACACTACAGGTATCAGGAGGGGCAATGTATATTTTGCTGATTTCAAGAGCAGTCCTCCTGAAACTTGTTTGGTTGCTAAGAGCTCCTCTGAGCTCAGTTGGCTTTGGCATAAACGCCTGAATCACTTAAACTTCAAGATTATTAACAAAATTTCTAGACTCTCATTTGTAGATGGTCTACCCAATGAAGTTTTTAGCAAAGACCACGTGTGTGGAGCATGTCAGGAAGGCAAGCAAACCAAAGCTTCATTCAAAGTGAAAGAAGCCTTCTCAACTGACAGAGTGCTTCAACTTCTGTACATGGATCTCTTTGGTCCAATTACTCCTGTCAGCATAAATGGTAGGAAATATACCCTTGTTGTTGTTGATGATTATTCCAGGTATACATGGGTTATTTTCTTGCTGAACAAAAAGGAGACTCAGGTCAAGCTTCCAGAGTTACTCAAGCAATTGAGCACTGAACAGGGTCTGAGCATAGTCAGGATCTGATCAGATCGAGGAACTGAGTTTATAAACTCTATTATAACTGACTTTTGTACTAACCATGGTATAGCTCATGAGACGTCTGCAGCCAGGAACCCTCAGCAGAATGGGGTGGCTGAAAGAAGAAATTGGACCCTGAAGGAAGCTGCCAGGACCATGTTGGCTGAGTCAGGATTGCCCAAGAAGTACTGGACTGAAGCAATCAACACTGCTTGCTACACTCAGAACCGATCTATGCTGAACAAACAACATGCTCAGACACCTTATGAAACTTGGAACAAGAGGAAGCCTCGCATCTCTTATTTCCATATCTTTGGGTGTAAGTGTTTCATCCTGAATAATGGGAAAGACCAGCTGAAAGCCTTTGATAGCAAATCTGATGAGGGAGTCTTCTTAGGATACTCCTCAGTCAGTAAAGCCTTCAGGGTGTATAACTCTCGGACCCTTTGTGTGGAGGAAACACCTCATGTTGTGTTTGATGAGACTGTATCAGTGCATAGGAAATAGGTTCCGAATCCTGACATTGAGGGGGTTATCAAGAGGATAGCGAGATTGAGCCTGAAGAATCCTGAATTCAAGATCAAGCTTGTCAGTGCTCCCTAGGGATGGGATGATGATGATGATGATCAGGATGGACCTCAGGCCAACCCTCAGCTAGCCCCAGCCTCAGAGAATGTTGAGTCTCAGACTGAGGCACAGACTCAACCTGAGGTACGTACTGTCGGTGATGATGATTCTGCACATGAGACAGTTACTGAGTCCAACACTATAGGGGGAAACAATTTCTTTGATATTGGTCAACCCTCAGGAAATGATTTAGTATCCCCTGTTCTTGCTCGTTCCGCTTCTTTGCCTGTTATTATCGAGACTAATGTTTCAGGATCAGGCGAGGGAATGTCAGCAGCTCCCAGTGCACCCGTCAGCAGGAGGCGGTGGCTAGATGATCACTCATTGGCTGATATCATTGGTGATATCAATGAGGGGGTCAGGACTAGGTTGTCCTTTGGTGAGAGCGCTATGTTTTGCTGCTTCCTGAGTGATCAGGAACCTAAGAGCATAGAAGAAGCTCTTGCTGATCCCAACTGGATCCTAGCCATGCAGGATGAGCTCAATCAGTTTGAGCGGAATCAGGTTTGGGAGTTAGTTGAAAGACCTAGGTGTCAATATGTTATTGGCACCAAGTGGGTCTTTAAGAACAAGAGGGATGAGAAGAATGTTGTGGTCAGGAATAAGGCCAGATTGGTAGCAAAGGGTTACTCTCAGGCCGAAGGAATCGACTATGATGAGACCTTTGCTCCGGTCGCAAGGTTGGAAGCAATCAGGTTGTTTCTGGCGTATGCAACATTCAAGAAATTCAAAGTGTATCAGATGGATGTAAAGAGTGCTTTTCTAAATGGTGTACTAAACGAGGAGGTCTATGTGGAACAACCTCCAGGTTTCGAAGTTGGAAATAAGGTATATCACCTGAAGAAAGCTCTTTATGGCCTGAAGCAAGCTCCGAGAGCTTGGTATGATATATTATCCCAATTCTTGATAGACCACGGGTTCGTGAAAGGAACAGTGGACAGGACCCTCTTCCGGATATCCGAAGGGGAGGACATTCTCTTGGTTCAGATTTATGTGGATGACATAATTTTTGGATCTCCGAATCTGAAGCTTTGTGAGAAATTCTCCAAGCTGATGACTGGGAAATTTGAGATGTCAATGTTGGGAGAAATGAATTTCTTTCTGGGTCTCCAAGTCAGGCAAACTAACTCCGAAATCTTCATAAATCAGTCCAAGTATGCGAGGGACTTGATTCAGAAATTCGGAGTTCAGTCCAGCAAAGTCTCACGTATTCCCATGAACACAAATGAGAAGCTGGATCCTGACAAAGAAGGAGTCTCAGTAAATCAGACTGAATATAGGGCACTGATAGGATCCTTATTGTATCTGACTGCTAGTCGTCCTGACATCACTTATGCAGTTGGAGTTTGTGCAAGGTATCAGTCTGATCCAAAAAAAAAGTCATCTAGAGAGTACCAAAAAGATACTGAAATACCTGAGAGGTACAATAAATCTAGGACTTTGGTATCCCTCTGATAACAACCTAGAACTGACTGGCTATTCAGATGCAGATTATGGAGGCTGTAGGCTTGATAGGAAATCAACTACAGGCACATGTCAGTTTCTAGGGAGTAAGCTGATCTCTTGGTTTTCTAAGAAGCAAACCAGTGTTGCAACGTCTACTACTGAGGCTGAGTATATGGCGGCAGGCAGTTGTTGTTCTCAGATCCTTTGGCTGAAACAGCAACTGAGAGACTACCAAGTTGAGGCCACTGAAGTCCCAATTTATTGTGACAATAATAGTGCCATTGCCATATCCCAAAACCCAGTCTTACAAACAAGGTGTAAGCATGTAGACATCAGGCATCACTTTATCAGTGATCATGTTGAAAAGAAGGACATCAGGATGGAGAGAGTCCCTACTGATAAGCAGAGAGCTGACATACTGACTAAGGCTTTGCCTGAAACCAGATTTGTTGAGCTATCAGTAGAATTAGGACTCCTTGTCCCAGGCTTAAGAGATTCAATCTGAATCTCTGATCAGAATGCTCAAGGTCAGGGGGAATGACTAATATGGACTCAGGATGAAGGAATCTCAGAGAGATTGTGAATGGTTGTAGGGGGAACATTCAGTATGAAAAGGATGATCAGTATAGACTGACTAAGATTCAGGACACTGAACTCAGGGCTTGTCATCCTGATAGGTCACTTGTGGTATCAGTCAGAATACAAATCTGACTGACTGGTATGTTTCCTGATTTATGTCTAGTCATCAGATCTTGCGTGCATCATCCTTGATACTGTTTGATGTATTGTCAAATCAATTTAATTTGTCAAATAATCCCAGCCATTCATTTAATTTTCAGTTATTATTTAATGCAATTTATTTGAATTAAATACGGACGTGCTCTAATGTGCATTTAATGCACTGTGAGCGGGAACAGTTTTCGATAAAGTTTGACCAATTACTTTTGAAAACCGAAAAGGCTCCATGCATTTCACTTTTTAATCTTGACCATTGAATCTCATAAGTCATTATTTTCTGAGCCATCCGATTAAAACTGAAATTTAGTATAAATAAGGGAAGTGCTCGTCATTGCAACCTTTGTGCACCCAAATCTTTTCCTAATATATTTTCTCTGAAACCTGATTTTCTTCAAAATCTCCAACTTAATCCATGGCGTCTACTTCGGTGGACTCATTCTTTGGGAATGTCTTCCATCTCAGGAATGAGATCCACTACGAGCCCTTTGGGGATTTTTCTTCTAACCACCCCGATATCTTGCCTATGCGAGAATTATATGAAAATGCAGGTCTTCTGCAGTTTATCACAGGAAGACCCCAGAGACTCCATCCCAGACTTGTTGTTGCTTTCTACCTCAAGATGGCGCAGAACAAGGATTCCCAGGAGTGGGAGACTTGCATTCCATTGTCTTCCTGTGTGAAGGGGAAGGATGGAGAAGAGGAAATGACCAGGAGGTGGGTCACTCTCAACATCAGGGAGAAGATTAAGGAGGTTTTTAATCTTCCCCGCTCTGGACGAAGCCCGGTTGATTACGGGTTTGGGAACGAAAAGGATTTTCTCCAGTCTCTCTGCGATGGAGATGTCGTCCTGAGGTCGGGTCTCAACAAATCAGTCCTGAGGACTGAGAATAGTCACTTCTTCGACCTGACAAGTCAGGGAGTGATGGGGATTGCCGGAGGATTGGAGCAGATCTCCAGACCGAAGCTTTATACGATGATGGCAATCTCTGACGCATCAGTGCACAATTTTCACTGGGAGGATTACTTCCTCCAATTGCTGGTAGCTGAGACCAGCAAAATCAAGTATTCGCCGGAGGGTCAGGCGATGTTCGAGGCCAAAATGCACTTTGGCACCAAGATCTCACTGATTTTGGAAACCCTGGATCTCGGGGACGTTGATCAGGCCCAGTCGCTCGAGATTCCAGCGAAGATTGATCTCTTCAGGGCTTACTCCGGTGATGCTGGCGCAAAGAGGAGACCGAAAACTCTGAAGAAGAAGGCTCAGGCGAGCACGACTGGAGGAGTCAAGGCTCAGGCGAGTAAATCTTCAGAGATTTCTATTCAGAAACCAGCGGAGGACAAACCCAAGCCTTCTAGACCCAAGCAACATAAACTGAAATTTCTTTATTCAGGGTCAGTAGAGCGAGAGAAGAAGCTCGTGGAAGAGAGAGTTGCTGAAGAAGCTGTTCAGCATGCAACTCCGGAGAAGGAACCGGCTCATGCCGCTCTTGACATTGCTCCCATTACTTCTATTCCGGACGTTGCATCTCCTGATCCTAATCAACTGATTCTCAACATCGCCTCAACCTATCAGAGTTTGGAGAAGGATCAGGATGAACCTGCTCAGGAAGGAGGAGTTGAGCAGGAGGCTGCTGAACCAGTTCAGGCTGTAGCCCCACGGCCATTTCATGCGCCTGATGAGAACACATTGCCTGATTTCGAGATTGTGGCAAGGGGAACTGGTGTGGATATGGTGGAGAGGAGGTTTCCTGACCTCTCAGACGCTCAGAAGGGGGTAGTTGTGCAACTTCGCACTTACGCCATGATCAGGAATGCCACTTGGCCTGAATTGAGTCAGCTCGGGGAGTCGGGAGGATGGGAGAAAATGGCTGAAACTGAAGCTGCTCTCTTTGATCACTTCAACGTGAATTCTTTACATCACCTGATCAAGATGGTAGACTTCATCAGAACTGTTAGACGCATCTACCCCGAGCCAGAGCCTGAAAGAGTTGAGGAGGAGAAGGAAGATGAGAAGGAAGAGATTGTGATTGCTGAAGACATTCAGCAAGGTGGCACTGAAGGAGTCAGTGCACCGGCCGATGATGCACCCCTTAGACCCGGGACTGCGGAGGCTTCAAGAGAGGGTCGTACAGGTCTTATCCGAGTTAGAGGAAAATGGATCACCCCAGCAGCTATGTTTACTGAGAATTCCTCACGAGCGCTTGCCAATTGTCACAGAAGGTTAAATCTTGTTGAGCGAAAGGCAAGTAGGGTGGATTCAAATTATGAAACTCTGAATAAGAAAATGAAAAGGCTGGATAAAGACCTGAATGAAATGGCCACTGATATGCATGCCGCAATAGACCTTCTCGATGAAGTTCGGACTGGACTCACAGTAGACCTCACTGTTATCTCTGAGCAAGCCAAGGGGGCCATTCAAAACCGCA
This sequence comes from Prunella vulgaris, assembly GCA_026898435.1. Classification (NCBI taxonomy): domain Eukaryota; kingdom Viridiplantae; phylum Streptophyta; class Magnoliopsida; order Lamiales; family Lamiaceae; genus Prunella; species Prunella vulgaris. The sequence goes on from JAPKLY010000126.1 coordinate 60,124, forward strand.
ATCAAATGGTCTCTAATGTGAAAACTCAGCAGGAGAATAAGCTTGCCACTTTTCTTGATCAACAATTGTCTGAGAAAGTTGATCAACTGGTTGATGAAAAACTGGCTAAGCTTCGAGCTGAACTGAAGGAGGAGCTGCTGAATGAGATGTCTGAACAAGAGAAAAGGGAAATTGAATCTGCCCTGAACAATCGGATGATGAGCTTTGAAGGACGGCTAAAAGCTGAGCACAATTCAGCCGTCGACAAGCTAAGTGTTGGCCTGAGAGGGATGGCCGGGCAGATTGGGCATATTCAGGCTAAGCAGACTGAGATGGACAGTCAGTTCGCATTATTGGCGGAGTCAGTAAACGAGGTTGTCAAGCGAATCAATGACGATGATGCCAAAAAGGGGGACGAAGGGAAGAAGCAAATTGCTACCACTGGTAAAGCTAAGAAGAAAATCTTCCCCCCTGAACTGAAAGCTGCTGAAAGGAAGAGGACTAGATCCGCAGCTGCCATCAAAGCTGCTGAAGGTTCAGATCCGAAGAGATTAAGGCCCTCAAAAGATCCTGCTTTGGAACCTTTGTATAAGGAGATGGAGGAACAAATGCAACCTGGGTTGACCACTCAGAAGAAAAAGGTGATGACTGAAGCAGAAAAGTTAGCGAAGATGAAGGAGATTTCGCTCCTCAGTCAGATCCAACGCTTGAAAGAGTCCAATGAGTATCTGACTTCGCAGGTTCAGAAGAAGAAATCTGTGACTTCTGGATCTCGGATGAAGACTCAGAGGAAAATGGTGGTCAGTCCAGATAAAGGCCCTCCTCCACTTCAGTTTGTGGAAGACTTCATTCCAATAGAGATGTTGGAGGTATGGATTCCGATCCGGAATAGGTGGGCCTACCTATTCTACGTGGTGGGGTTATGGGATGATCTATCTGAATAAAAAGACGTCATACTCCATCACTGGATGGCACTGAAGCACCCTGATCTTTGGGCTGAAATAATCAGACATGCTGACACTGAAGGTGTAGAGATTGCTCCACCGGAATTCATTAAGTATCCTCCTCTACTCTTCAGGAACTCCAAACAACTGGACCGGAAAGCGATATCAGAAGAAGTCGTCAGAGTAGGACGCGCTGCCGGGGCTGTTGGTGATCGGAACAGGATGAAGCAGGTCCTGAACCGAGTCTTGGAAATGTATGAGATTCCTCTAGCTGCTTGGAATAAGGATGAAGAATAGATCATGAAATAGTTGTTCAAGAATTGTAATAGCTTCAGGATAATTGTAACTCTTATATCTATCAATGAAGTTATTTATTTTTCCTGAGTACAACTTCTTGTTGACTCCTGAATTTACTTTTCTGAATCCTTATCAAGAATTGTACTAACCCATTCCTTGTTTTCATCTTATAGACTAAATACCTAGTTTATCAGGTGGTACTGAGTTGTTCTCACTGACTAAGTCAGTTGATTGTATAGATGAATAGGAATTTGCTTAAAGGTTTTGGCATCATCAAAAATGGGGAAATTGTTGGGACAATCTGAGTATTTTGATTAGATCCCAAAACCCCTGATGAATCTGCCTAAGTACAGCTGTTCAGGATAAAATAGTTCAGGATAGTTAGGTTAGAAATTCAGTACAGGAGGAACTTGCTGAAGACTGAAGAATATTGGAGTCGACCCAATTTACTGAAGTCTGAAGTATAATCCATCCTGAAGGAGTCAGTCAGTCTTGCTGAAGATTGCCTGGGTCTGAAGCTGAAGATCGAAGCCTGATGATCCGTCCTGAAGTCAATCCTGAAGTACCATTGGCTGATGTTTCTACTGAGTACACTAAGCATACTCAGGACAGAACTTAGTCAGTGAAGAGTAAATGTAATCTATCAGGCTGTGCTGAATGCACTTAAGACCTGACTTAGGCCTTGGTTCCGTTTATCTGAACCATGTAAGTCCAAAGCAAAAAGGTTACACATACTGGGCTGAATAATCTATCAGGCTGTACTGAATACACATAAGACCTGACTCGGGCATTAGTTCAGATCACCTGAACCTTGTAAGTCCAAAGCAAAAAGGTTATTTATGCTATGGGACAAGAGACAAAGAGAATGTCACTAAGACTCCAATGAAGACAAACATACAGACTGAGTTATCAACAAGAGACTCAGTGTATTGAATGTACGAGGAAGGACAAATGTCTAAAAGTCAACTAGCCGTTAGAACTGAGAGCCAATGATCTTTCGACACGTATGTACGGAGTCTGCGCAGCATTTAATGCGGCATTTAATGCGTCTCAGAGTTGCAGGCGATGGGACAAACTTGCTAGAATAAGCATGGCGGTTAGGTCAAACAGTATTTCTAGCCTGCAACCACCCCAAAATAGGAAATATTTGATTTGATCTCCTCCAACGGATCTATTTTGAATCTTGCCTATAAATATGGAGAGCCTTGCACCCACTCAAGGCTAACGGGAAATTTCCAAGAGAAAGCTCTCAAGAATCCAAGCTCTCAAAGCATACTATAAGCAACACTCTGCAATTAAATTTCTCTAGTGTTGTAGTAGGATTCACTCTGTATTTGCTTAGATCGATAGGTCTAATATTTAGCATTGTTTTGTATTGCTAGAGCTATCTCAGTTGGAAACCAGAATACCAAACCACTCAGGGAGTGAGATTGGTTGGTTAGAAGGATTGGGACTTGTAAAACGCCCAGGGGTCAGTTCCTAAGAGAGGAAGTTGGCTACTCGTGTCCCTTGGCACGTAAAACCAAGCACCTATCCTCAGGGTTTTGAGGATAGCTTCCTGTTAAATCAGGCCGTGGACGTAGGAGTTGGTTATCTCCGAACCACGTTAAAAAGTCCCCTGTGTGCTGATTTACATACTTGTTCAGGATCATAACTGTCATCATAATAAACTGAACATTCTGCATTGTTTTATCCTCAGGACTGAATCAATCATCCTGAATCTTAATACGGTGCACTCAGCCCTAACCACCAGTTTACTAAGCAATTCAGAGAAAATGCTTTCAGAAACTAAAACGAGTAGAATCTAAGGGCTCACTTTCCGCACGTACTCTAGCTCACTGAGATAGTAGTCCAACTGACTTGCTTCCTAGCAGTCAGTAGGTTTGTTATCTCTACTGAGCATCTGAGCACTTCACTCACACTCAGCTTATCTGACTCGTTACTGAACTGTCCCTGCTGCCTCTGCGGACCTTCAGCATACTGAGTAATTCAGGAATTCCTGACTGAGAGTGTTAGAGCATTTTTCTGAGTCTTTCAGAAAAATCTGATATCAGTGTATTCCCCCCCATACACTGATTGTACTCGTTTCGGGACCATCAGAAGGGATATAAAAGGAGTCAGCCTGACCTGAGTGAGTTTTGGTCATGCTGACCTGACTCTCGTCCTGACCTGAGTCCGGGGTCGTGCTGACCTGAGTTTGGGTCGTGCTGACCTGAGTCCGGGTCGTGCTGACCTGACTCTTGTCCTGACCTGAGTTTGGGTCGTGCCGGAGTCCGGGTCCTGACCTGAGTCCGGGTCGTGCTGACCTAACTCTTGTCCTGACCTGAGTTCGGGTCATGCTGACCTGAGTCCGGGTCATGCTGACTTGAGTTCGGGTCCTGATCTGAGTCTGAGTCGTGCTTGTCCTGAGCTGAGTCCGGATCAGCCTGACCTGACTCCCTTCTTGAGCTGAGTCCGGATCAGCCTGACTCTGAAGGTCATCCTGAGCTGAGTCCGGATCAGCCTGACCTGACTCCCATCCTGAGCTGAGTTAGGATCAGCCTGACCCTGAAGGTCATCCTGAGCTGAGTCCGGATCAGCCTGACCCTGAAGGTCATCCTGAGCTGAGTCCGGATCAACCTAACCTGAGTCCTGAGCTGAGTCCGGATCAGCCTGACCTGACTAAGTCATCCTGACCTGAGTCCAGTTCAGCCTGAGCTGAGTCAGGGTCAGCCTGAGTCATCCTGAAGCGGTTAATGCAATTAATTCAGACGTTTTGAAACTTAAAAAAATCTGTTTTAATGCAATTAATTCAGACGTTTTGTCGGTTACGGTCAAGACCAATTGTGGGTCTTTTTGGCCATACTCCAACAGTCATTTTTTGAATACTATAAATAATATTCTTATGCGTTGCAAGAAACACAAGAATATCAAAATATTCAATATTTGAGTGGAAAAATATCCAGATACTTTCCGGCAACCTGCCACATACTTTTGTCCTAATATTCCCTAAATTTTGTTCTTACTCCGGTGATTTGCGAACATCTTCTCGGTTCGTTTAAGCAAAATATAGTGATATATTGTTGCTTATTATCGTTGTATCCTGGGAAACAAATGTCCCATAAATTCACTAGCACCTAGAGAGTGAGGTGCATAATTTGTTTTAAGGAAATCGTGTTCCTCACGAGCCTCGATTTTCCTTTTATATTTTTATTATTATTTTTCAGCCATCCTATATATATTCCTACAACATATACATAAATCTTTTTGTGATTAATTCTTGTTAGTTTTTTTTTTTTAATCCCCTTATTGAGTTATGGATCGTTTGTCACTTGTCTTGAAGCATACAGCTTAATGATATTGCTGTTTTTAAATAATTAACATTAGGGGACTGGGAATTTTAACACATTTTATAAATTGTAGTGAAATCCCAATATATATATATATATATATATATAATACGCCGTTGAGTAGGTATCATGAATATTTTTTAACAAAAAATAAATAAATTTATAAATATAAATTTTTGTATCACAAAATGATTAATTATATGATGAAAATATTTTATACAATACTTTACCTACGCCGTTTCTTCAATAGTCAATAAACTGAAAGGGTAGCCACTAATATATATAATTTCCTTGATTAAATTTTAAATATTAAAAAAATTCATGAAGCCATAAGCCATTGGTGAATGTGATCCCATGAGAACCGATAAGCCCCCAAATGGTTTCTCCTTTGGTTTCATTAAGAGTGATCATTGTAAAAATTAATTGGGGTGTGCATACTGCGACTCCACAAATTGAGTGCATTTAAAATAGAATTTTGCACTCCTGGTCCTGCAGGTCACGCTTGACCGTAATTTTGATCTCAAAATTAATGCTTTTGGTCCTATTTGTATATTTTGTAGCACTTTTGGTTCCACCGTTATAACACCGTTAATTTTTTTGCACTTTTCGTTCCAAACTTTAATTTATTAGTATTTTATGAATTTAATTATATAAAAGAACAACTTGAGTAATATTTTTTTAAAAATTAATTAATTTTTTTTATTTCTAATTCATTTATATATATGTTTTCACCAACTTTTTTTATTTTATAAATTTAGTAATTTAGATTAAAAATTATAATTCATTAGTTTTTTTTATGAATTTAATTGTATACAATTCATTAATTTTTTATGAATTTAATTATATATAAATCTAAATTAAGTTATAATTTTATAAATTTTTTTAAATTTAATTGTATATAAAACCAAATTGAGTCATATTATTTTTATTATAAATTTCACACACACACACACACACACACACATATATATATATTAGTACGTAAACCCGCGTACGTGTTATTAAAAATATTTTTTAATATAGATTATATTATGTGAATCAATAAATCTTAATTTTTTGAATTTAACATATATGTGTATCCACATAATATTTGTAAATAGATTTATTTGTTAATATAAATCTATATTTATATAACTTGAGGCTATCTTATTCACATAATATTTAAAATATAAATGTGCTAACATCCACCTAAGTATGTAATATTTGAATTATAAAATTTTATTATTATATAATTATGTTAAAAGAAATTAAGAACATATAAATATATATTATTAGAAAAATTAAGAACATAATATTTTATGATATAAATTTTTTATTATTATATAGGTATGTTAAAAGAAAATTAAGATTATAACAAAGAATATATTATTAAAATAATCAAGAACATAATATTTTATAAGATTTTTTTGTTACGATTTATTGATTTACATGTACATGTATTAATGATTTATAATATATATATATATGTGTGTGTGTATGTGTGTGTCATTTCTTGAATCTAACTATACGTGTATCAATGATTTACACATGCATAACACAATTACAATATTGCGGTAAATAAATTATGTAATAAAAAATAAGTACATATATGCACAACACATACACAATATTATGCTCTATAACATCTTTTTTTTTTCTTGCATTATAAATAACTTACGGTGTAAAATAATTTACGGTATATATGTAATGGCCTAGATACAATGATTTTAATACGAACCTTTAATTAAAATTGAACATAAAAATATAAATAAACAATATCAGAATATTAAGAACATGAAAAAATAATATTAAAAAGACAAATAAACAATTCAAATGTCAAAATTTTAAATGAAATAGATTTGCAATTGTAGCAATTAAACATTACCTCCAAAAAAATCACAAAAATTGTGTAGCAATAGAAAAGAAAACAATTCAAGCATCAAAATTTTAAATCAAATAGATTTGCAATTGTAGCAATTAAACATTACCTCCAAAAGAAAACCACGAAAATTGTGTAGCATATAAAAAAACAATTTGCAAAAAAAAAAAATCGAACATAAAAAGATAATTAAATTCGAATATCAGAATATGATAAATAAGAACATCAGAAGAGAAATAAGAAGAAGCAAGAGACGCACGTAGAAATAGAGTTAAAAGATGAGAATAATAATATTTATAGAGTTGAAATTTATAGAAATACAAAAATTAAGATGAAATGTTGAGATTAAAAAAATAGATATAAGGTTTGATATTATGAATATATTTATAAGATTTATATAATATATATATATATGTATATATATTTGTAAAATATCAAAACGTATGGTCAAAATTAAAACATTTAAAATATAAGGTCGAGATCAATTCTTTATGTTAGAGTTAATGAGAATAGAGAAATTTTGAAATCATTCTGGTTGATTTTAAAACTTTGTATATATATATATATATATATATATATATATGTGTGTGTGTGTGTGTGTGTGTGTGTGTGTGTTTTTATTTCTATATATATGGTTTCACCAATTTAATTTTTTACTTTGTAAGTTTAATTACTAATTTATACTAAGTACTATAAATTTAAAATTTGTTTATATTTATGAATTTAATTTTACATTAGTTCAAATTGAGTCGATTTTTTTTTTAAATTTATCTAATTAGCTTTTTATTGTTTTTATTTCGTTATATAAATATTTTTACAATTTCATAGGTTGGTGAAAACATATGTGTAGATGAAAAAATAAAAAATTTAATTAGATTAATTTTTAAAAGGGAGTTTTTTTTTTTTTT
>JAPKLY010000126.1:67838-117784 GCA_026898435.1 Prunella vulgaris
AAAAAAAATTAATAAATTTTATTTTTATAATAGTCTAAAATATTAAATTTATAAAATAAAAAATTATATTGATGAAAATATTTATATAAATAAATTAGAAATAAAGTCTAGGACCAAAATTCCAAAAAATATGACTAATTTAGACTTATATACAATTAAAATTACATAGACTAATTTATAATAGTCTAAATTACTTAAATTTATAAAATAAAAAAAGTAAGTTGGTGAAAACATATATAAGAGAATTTGAAATGAAAAAATCAATTAGATAAAAATTTTAAAATATGACTCAATTTGGGCGTATAATATACAATTAAATTCATAAAAAACTAATAAATTAAATTCGGGGACTAAAAGTGCAAAAAGTATAAAATGTGCCTTGTTGAAAGTTTGGGACCAAAAGTGCAAAAAGTGAACGGTGTTATAACGGCAAGACAAAAAATGCTACAAAATATGTGAATGAGACCAAAAGTGCTAATTTTGGAACCAAAATTGCGATCAAACGTGACCTGTGAGCTGTCAAATGGGCCGGGCCAGCCCGGTACTGGCCCACCAGGCCGTCGTATTTTTTCGGGCCGGGTTCTTTTCGGGCCACATATTTTCAAGCCCGTCTTGGCCCAAGGCGGGCCATCGGGCTACCGGCCCGACTTTTATTTATTTATTTATTTTTATAAATTTTAATATATCAACATTACATTTGATTTCTATATTTATCTTGTTAATTGGTAACTTTGTATACAAATACTACTCAAATAGTGATAAAATTTTATTTAATTTGTCAAAAATAATTTAATAATTAAAATAAAACTCAAATTTCTATTTAATATTTAAACAACTATAATTCAACAAACCTTAATAAACTATAATACACAAAAATAATATCAAACAACAATTTTTCTAACAATCCTTTATAAGCACGGGTTTTTTTCTTAAATATTGTATATTCAAATTGTGATTTTGAAAATGCAGTGAGTTTTAGATCATTTATGTTTTTAAGCAGAATCGTGAACTGAGATCACGATTTACCAGGTCAAAGTTAGCTCCGTTTGTTGTGGGAGATTTCCATGTGCTGATGTGGAAAAACGTAAGTTCCATTCACATTTTCTGGTAGGTGGCAAGGAGTCAGGAAACAATTATGCAAACTTTTGACTCATTCTTTTCACTTGAGTTAACATATTAAATGAGCCATATTTTATAATAATGCACGTCCTTTATAATGGTTTAATAGCATTTAACATTTTTTATTTGAATAATATTTAAATTTTAAAATATTTTATAAAATTTAAAAATGAGAATAAATAAAATTTTCATAGGTAATATGATATGTAGAATTATATAGCGAATACAATAAAAATAGGCCTAATTGCAAAAAAATTTCACCACCTTTCGCAAATTGCAATTTAATATAAACTTTTAAAATTTAGCAAAATAAATCATCGCTTTTTAATTTTTTTTGCAATTTAAATTTCGGGCAACTTGTCTTTTGCCCAGATGATGTGGACAAATAAATTCACAATCATCGTATCAATAAGCATCCACATCATTAAATATATAAAAATATAAATAAAATTATTAATATTATAATATAAAAAAGACATATAATTTTAAAAAAAAAGATTAGTCATATTTTTTTAAAATTTAAAAGTTTGAAATTATATATATTTGATTTTTTAAATTAACAAAATACTAAATTTTTTAAAATGATTAATATTGAAAATACTTGAATTTAAGGAAAATTTCATTAATGTTGATATATAGTTGAATATATACTTGAATTTAAGGAAAATTTTATTAGTATTTTCAATATTAATGTCATTTTAAAAAGTGGTGATTATGAAAATTATATTTATTCTCTCTTTTAAATTTTATAAAAATTTATTAAGCATTTTAAAATTTAAATATAATTCAATATATTTTTTTTGTTTAATAAATATGAATAGCATATTTAATAGTATTAAATTTACCGCTTAAGATGCACATTTTTTTATTATTAATAAAGAATATTAAATGCTATTAAGCCATTATAAAGGACGTGCACATTTAATATTTTAACTCAAATAAAAAGAATGAGTCAAAAGTTTGCATAATTTAAGCTGACAAAGTTTCCTGACTCCTTGACACCTGCCGAGAAACGTGAATATAACTCACGTTTTTCCACATTAGCAGACGAAAATCACACACGACAAACGGAGCTGGCTTTGACCTGGTAAATCGTGATCTCAGTTCACGATTCTGCTTAAAAACATAAAAGATCTAAAACTCACTGCATTTTCACAATCACAATTTGAATATACAATATTAAAAAAAAATCTTATAAGCACACATTCATAAAAATAAAAATAAAATTAAACAACTAATTCAACACCCTTCTAATAAATTTGAATTAATAATTCATACCAACAAATATATGAACTTCTAATTAAATAAAGTTACATTATCAAGATTCTAAATAAAGTATTGTCAATATTATCTAATTAAGATTTTTAATAATACATATTAATTAATTGAGATAATATTTTTTGATTTAAAATATCTTTTCAGAAAGTTTCAATGAAAATGCACATATAAAATATTTAAAAGAATATAAAATAAAAAAAGTATAACTCATAAGAATATAGTAAAATTTAGAAGAGAAGTATTATATAAAAAATAAAATTAAAAAAAAAAACTACCGGCCCGGCCTATAAAAATCGGGCCAATTGGGCCAGGCCAAATAGGCCGGGTTCTTTTCGGGCCTAAAATTTTTAGGTCCGTCCTGTCCTTAAAACTGGGCTTTTCGGGCAGACCCCATTGAGGTGGTCCCGTTTTGACAGCTATACGTGTGAGATCAAAAGTGCAACGCCAAGACTTATATAGTTGTGTGTTAGGCGAGTGATGATTAATTTCAGAGAATCAAATTGTTTTTGTGGGAGGAAGACAAGTTATATATAGATTCAGCTGGATGAAGGGCCATAACATAGCTAGGAAGAGGAAAGATAGGATATTTTCAAAATTGAATTCTCAAAATTACTCAAAATCTCTTAATTATATATATATGTTACGTCAACTGGGGATTAATGTACGTTGGATCTAATGATGGACTTAATTGAACTCACCCTAAATGGAAGAGCTACATTTTTTTAATTTTATGAAAGATCTTCATCAGGTGAATATAATTCCACTTGCATGCCATGAGTATATATATATATTAATCACTGAAAAAGAAGAAGAGCTAGCATGTAATCCCTTAATTTAAAGAACTAATTAAGGACAAAAAATATATATTTAATTGGAGGAGGTAAAATCAAATTTTACTTTCATGGGGGCAATCCCATTCCCGTTTTCGCGGTTGTGAGGTTTCTCCGTACGACCGTACCCATTCCTGCGAACTTCATGGGAATTTTTTTTAGAATAAATCTCTTGTAAACTGTGGACGATGAATTGATCCGTCTCGGCCACGACTTATAGTTGTTCCCTCACATACTGTGATGTTTTATATATTGTTGAAATTCAGGCTAATTTGGAGCAGCTTTCATCGAGCATCATATGTAGATATATGCTCATCTGAATAGATTGCACAGTACACAACGAGACCAACACTGAACCCCTCAGTCGTAGGCAAATTGCCAGCCTGGCTGATCCAGCCCATGAAATTGGGTCCAAATTAAATTATTCTTTAATTTAAATTGCCCTAAGTATTTAAACAGCCCAAAAATGTGAGAAACAATTAATCATTGTTGAGGCCAGAGAGATTTTGAGCAGTTGTTTAATTTACTGAAAATCATTGAAATATTGGAAATTTATATATATTTTGAATAAAAAATAATGTAAATAGTCTGTACAGAACGAGTTTTTCAGATCAAATAAATAAAATTGATGTGAGTCATAAAAGATTGCAGTTTTATATAAATTATAGAGTTTGGTGGGTATGGAGAAAATATAAAAGTAGTTTTGTAATTTTGTTTGAATTCAAATTTAATCCTTTATATTTAATTTTCTAATATAATCGTTTGGTTATCAAGAATAGTTCTTTTTCTTGACTCACTTGGGACGGTATCATAAAATAGAAAAAATACTTTATTTCAGAAGAAACTACTTTTAATAGGATATTGAAGAATGACTTCCAATTTGAACAAAAAAAAAATGTGGCAGCTTATAACCTGGCGAGGAAGATGAGATACTCTTCTATTCTTAAATCTTAATGACTGGATGGAAGAAAATTCCCCTTGTTGATTAGAAATTTACCTTTGAATTATATATAATATGTAATAATATCTGTTTGAGCTTATTTCTTTTAAAAAAAATGAATAAATCAATGGGGATTCTCGGTTTAAAGGTTTTCTGAAGAATAAATTAACTAAAAATATAAAAAGTACATGAATGGGGTGGTGGCGCAGTTGGTTAGCGCGTAGGTCTCATAGCTTCTGAGTGATCCTGAGGTCGAGAGTTCGAGCCTCTCTCACCCCATGTTTTTTATTTTTTGAATATCCGCCGATTGAAGTTTTGGGTTGCGTCACTATATTTATTGCACCTGCAACAGCGGTCATATTTCTATCAAAACAAAACTGACTTGCTTAGCTGTCGGAAAAAGACAAACAATCAATTAAAACTCCACATGCAATTAACGTAAGAAATTAAATTCAAATCTCCCTAGTCTACCTATCTATTTTCAATTTCTACTTAAAAATGTAGATGCATTTTTTTTTAAAAATTCATAAAACTCAACTTTTCTAAAAAAAAAAAGTGTTAATCACTATTTAACACTGATTAAAAACACGATCTACATCAAGACTCTAAGAGAACGTTGTTTGAGGGTGATTGATTTATCATTATATTTTTTCCTTTTTTCTTTCTTTTAATATTTGAGATATGGTTGACACATTACTACACATATAATATAACGAGGAACTCAATTATTTTTTGAAATGATAGAAAGTCGATACAGCTGGATTAATTAAAATCTCGAGTGTGGTGTTGGTTCTCTACTCATCAGATTATGAATCCCGCTATCATCTATTCGGACTGGGAGTTAGATCCAAATGTGATATAATTGAGATAGAATTGAAGGATATTATTATGTCTAGGGGATATTATTATGTATAATTTATACCTTGAATTGTAAAATATTGTCTACTCTTTAATAGGTGTATTGTTGTACCAATTTGGATATTTCTTATATCCTTTAAAATGAATTTTTTGCTAATAAAATTTGAAATAAACTCTAAACTAAAATACCATATAAAAAATAGCACAAAATCTATAATGAATAAATTTTATAGTAATAATTAATATTCTCTACATCCACGATAAATGGTCCACAATAAATAGTCTATTTACCTAAAATAAAAATATTACAATCATTATTTTTATTTTAAATACACATACACTCACTTTTACACATCACATCAAATATTTTTTTAATAAAATAAATATTTTTTATACTAATACTCCCACTTTTACATATTACATTTACTTTTTTTTAATAACTGTACACAATCAAAATGGTCAAATTATCATAGACGGAGGGAGTACTATCTAAGATCAATGCATTATAATTACGTTCACTTACTCATACATACCGTGGGATATGTAAACTAAAATTACAATGTAATAATATCGTTAAATATATTTAATATTGTAACTAATTATGATAAATTCGCAATGAACAAATTTTATAAAGCTACCCAAAAATTAAAATAGAGCCAATCGACCACGTCACCAAGAATTGTTAGTAACAAGTCAAGGCATGATGTGTGACAGTGTAGTTGTCCTCAAATTTTGACTCCTCGGAGAATAAAAATTCTAACCTCATAACTCTCTTAATTAATTTCTCTTCGCGCGATCGATCCCCCTATTAAAGGGAGTGCGAGTTAACAAAAGAAGAAAGAAATAAAAAAGGGATCATCATCAATCATTCTAAAAATGGAAATAAAATTTGTGCAAGAAGATAAAACCCATGCAACCAGTTTTGCAGTGATGGAAGATGGTGAGGGCCCTAATAAGTATAGAGCTGAAGAATTAGGCACCAAGACAGAAAAACGATACGTACATCGGAGTAAGAAAACGGCCATGGGGAAAGTACGCGGCGGAGATAAGGGATTCGACTAGGAAGGGAGTTAGGGTTTGGCTAGGGACATTCACAACTGCGGGCGAGGCGGCATTGGCCTACGACCAAGCTGCATTCGCGACGCGTGGGCCGTCGGCCGCCCTCAACTTCCCACTTGAACAAGTGATGGAATCATTGAAAGAGATGAATTACAGCTGCAAGGAGGGATACTCACCGGCTAAAACCCTAAAGGAATCCCACAAAAAACAAAGGAGGTTTAGCAAGAAGCTGGAATTAGTTAAGGAAGAGGATTTGGTGGTTTTTGAGGACTTGGGATCTGATTTGTTGGATGAGCTCTTGTCCTAGAATTTACATTAATTAATTCATAGTAAGTGAAATGTGTGTATGTACATATATTTTTTTTTGGTTTTGTAATATAAGATTTTTTTTTTTAAATAAGTTGAATAAGTTTTTATTAGTCCGTCGAGTATTTTAATTTTAAAATAATCTTGTAATTTTTACTTTTTTTTAATATTTTTGTTTGGTATGGACTACTATATATGCATTGATGAATCACATTCTACAATGTCATCATCGACTTGTTATTTCACTTTCTATAGTAGATTATAGGTCCAAAATATATGAAAATTGAATTAGAGTATTATTTTCAACTAAAATCGAGTAACTTCATAATAATCGTGTCACAATCTATATAATAAAAGTGGATATATATTGAAGAGTAGGTCTCTTGTGAACTCGAGTTCACATGAACTCGTATCACTGTTATTCATATATACTATCACTGTTATAAAAATATATTTGATTTTTCAACAGTGATAATATATATGAATAATAGTGATAGTAAATATACATAACAGTGATAGCGTATACACATGACAGTGATAATTGAGAACTCGAATTCACCGTGAACCCGGATGTATACAAGTTTTTGTCTATATTGAATCAGTTAAAGATTTCAGAAATTTCAAATATATATGTCCGAAATTAATGGATATCATGTAATAAAGGTTAGATTATCTTAGTTTGGATCCAAGATTTGAGGATGTATATATTTGAAATAAATTGTTGTCTTTGATTATTCCTTAAAATTGCAGGTCTCATCTTGGATGACCTGGCCTCTCCAAAATCAACCTGAATTTTAAATTAATGTTCAGGAAGGTTTTATGCCTATCAAATATGTTTCTTCAATTTATATCTACATATTCAATATTTTTGTTCTTGAATCTGGCTTTTTTTTTTTTAAAGAGAAAATCTGTCTTCATAATTACTAATCTATTTATTAAGCAATATTTCTGCTAGTTGCATACGTTGTGTTCGGATTGAAGGATTTGGGATTATGGATACGATAAACAAAAATAAGAACACAAGAATTTGATAACCCAGTTCGTCACCCAGGACAACATCGGGAAACGTATCAAGCCAGAAGAGATTTCACTTTCACGTATATCAATAATTTGAGTATATATATATATATATATAATAAAGATAGAATATTAAATGCTAAAAGCCCATCAAGCACTTGGCCCAATAGGCCATAATATCAATAAGTAATATCTATATATTCATAGTAAAATATTTTAAATAGCTATCTTTGATTAAAGTTTAAATTTGAAAAAAAATCAATTATTTACTGAATTCATGTCATTTGAAATCCATAAATTTTTAAATTTATTCATTTTCAAATGACTCTAATCAATCACAAAATTAAAGTTCAAATAACAATAATAAAGGCTCGGGTAATACACACATTTTTAAAAGACAATGTATACTGTACGAACCTAACGTAAAATTGTTTTTTGAACTTTGTTTACCATTTTTTGTACCCTCCTCATCCCCTCAAGTGACCTAAAGTATCCATAAAATGATGTTGTTAGTGCATTGCTTGCTTGTGTTGGCTTTCATTTCAAATTTTGGGCTAGGCCCATTTTCTTCAATACTTGGGCCAGCTTGTAATATGTTGTAATTTGGACACATTTGATATTTTTTGAGCTTGAGCCTTAATTTTATGGCCCATGTTATTGAGACTAGCCATTTTGGAAAATACACTACCATTAATATGTTCTGACATTTTTTTTTCAAAATTTTTACAAATTTTCGAACAAATTTTCATTTTTACACTGAATTCAAAAAAAATTGCCGAAAAAATTCTTAAAAAAAACTGCCGAACAAAGGGTAGTGTATTTCCCAAAAAGATAGTATATTTATCCGGCTAGCGTATTTACCAAAAAGGCTAGTGCGAATAACCTGGGCTAATTCTATTTCCTTCCTTTGTCAAATGTGACCCTCCATTTTTTTTTCTCTCATTTACACAACCCATCGATTTGAAAGAATTTTGCTTTAATTAAAAATTCCAACTTGTTGAAGGATGTGAATAAATTCTTATGATAGTTTCCTAATAAATTTTTTTTTTCATAAACAACACTGCAAAGAATTGGCACAAAATTACAAACACCCGAAATGCCAGAAGATACACCATGAAATTGGATTTTTTGCTTCAAAATAATGATGTTTTGAATCTATTTATCCTTTTGCTGAGAATGAAAGTGCATCTCCAATTATAGATTTTTTAATTTTTTTTTTTAAATGATTGAACCACTTGCAGAAGGGTTGATATCTTATAGTGGGTCAATATGTTGAGTTAAAATTAATTTAAAAAAGTGGGAATCCATTTCTTAGTCATCCCTGCGTATTGTTTTTTCAAAAGGTGTCCAGTTTCTTTCTTTCTCCAGTCAAGATATTTTTTTCAATCAGAAACTTTTAATTATTGGGGGTAAAGTTGAGTGATTGCCATAATTTAAGTACCACTACATAAATAAGTCAATACAATTATTTAACTTATTATATAACATCGTTTTTAACCTCGAATCTTCACATATAAATCATTCGTTTACTATCATTTAATTCATTGTATATCGTTATATTTAAATTCGTACGTTCATATGATACACCCTACCACATATTAATTCAGTGTACCACCATTTTTAAATCTACAACATACATTAATCTCGTACCACCATTTTTTTTTTTTTTGAACAGAGAAGAATTGTATTCAACTGAGTACAAGGGGTACTCCAACCCTTACAAGTTTAAGTTTCAGTAACAAATTTCAATCACCTCCTCCACATACTATTAGCACCACTAACTAAGTTATTCTTTGCTTTTCACCATTCTACAACAGGATAATGGATCATCTAACCATCTACTGAAAACTAATGTCTTAAACTCACAAAATTTAACTGAAAACCATGACCATAATCTTCCTTTAATTTCATCACATACCTTGTGCACTTGAACAGATGAATTGTTGAATGTTGCCTCATTTCTATAATTCCAAATGGTCCATATTATGTAGCTCCAAACTGTCGCACCTACTCTTTTAAGTTTAATTCAGTACATATCAATATCTTTTTCAATTTCTTTTACTTCATTAAGGATATAATAATCCAAAAAAAAATAAAAAAATCCCTTGATTATACTTCAAAGTACTCTATACGTAACATACAAAAAAAAATTGTATTAGACTCATGAATACAGATTATACTTAAAGAGCTCTAATAACGGCTCTCTAAGAGACAATCATCTAAGTAAACTTCCTAAGTGGGAGGTTTACTTAGATAGTTACCTCTTATAGAGCTCTAATATCTCTTATTAGAGCTTTCTAATTGTAAATTTGTATTAGTGACTAATATATATATATATATATATATATAGAAATTCATCCCAAATTAAAAATATATACAACTTTTAATTGATATCGCTCAATTGAAAAGGAAATTAATATTCAATGGTTATAGATATTGTCTTGTTGCTCTAATGATGTATATATATGATATGTCACAATTTGGAAAAATAAAGTAGACAAGAAAAGACAGTATAAAAGAGATAAGGTATGAAAGAGGTGCAAGTGTTGGACTTGGAAGAAAGACAACCTAGTATTATATATCCCCACAAGTTGGAGAATCTAATGCCAAGTATAAACACAGCATATGCCACTCTGAAGTATGATCAAACTCATCTCTGCATAATCCCCTCATTAATTAATTAATTAATTCTTGATTAGGGATTGTTAATTAAAAGTTAAAGCTCATTGCATGTGAAACAAATAAAGCTACGGCACTAAGCATGGTGGAGGAATTATACTAAGGCAGTTTAATTAGAACCAGTGGTTAAACTAAATTATCTTGCTAATACCAAAAAATTAATTATTAAATTTAATCATGGTGAGAGGGATAATTAATTTAATTAGTGGGTGCTTCATGGTGGGGGACCGGGTGGGGGTTAAAGGGGTAGTCCTCAACTCAAGGGACAAAACAAGTGCCTGGAGCAATGTTTGAGCCCACGTGGCATAACCTTTTTTTAGGTATGAATTAAGGATGAATATATATATTTTCATCCACTTTTCCATTTTATCTTTTCAAATTCGCATGCATTTAATTTGGACATATTTCCTACCTATTTTCGACTTCTAAAAAAAAGTGTAGAAGCACTTACTTTTTAAGTTGGTAAAACTCAATTTAAAAAAAATGATCAACATTATTTAATTGTGATTGAAAACAGATCCTTCTATTATCAAATTCATTAAGGTTTGAGGGTGAGGTTGAGAAGGTGATGGATGAATTGGGGGGAGATGGAGAAAGAAAAAAAGAGAGAATGTGTATAATTTAGTGAATAATGAATTTATATCTAATTAGTGATGGCAAAATAAAATTTATGTCAAATTATATTGTACTACCTCCGTCCACGAAATTTATGCTCACATTTTTGCACGTGGTTTAATGCAATATGTCGGAGGGTATTACGGGATATTGTGAGGTCCGTTTTGAATAAAGAGAATATTTATGAAAAGTATATCATATCTACTTTCCATAAATACTTTCTTTACTCAAAACGGACCTCACAATATCCCATAATACCTTCCGACATATTGCATTAAACCACGTGCACAAATATGAGCATAAATTTCGTGAACTAAGAGAGTATTATTTTATTATTATTAGTTAATGGAAAAATTATTGAGTGAGATAAAAAATAGAAGAGAAAAAAGAAGGTGGTGAGAGAATTAGTAGGTAAAAAATAGGAGATAATTATTTCTAGGCAATGATTTAAAAATCAAGGTAGGCGGCCGCCTAGGCGCTAGGCAGCCTACTCCCGATTCAATTTTTGCAAAATCAGATAGACCCAATATTTTTGGGCCTATGAACCCTCTAGTATGTTCTATTCTATAATTTTATTTATTTTTAAAAAAATTAAAAAAATAAGCGATCAGAAAATACTTGATTACCGATTTTCAACTTTTATACCATTGTTTCTTGATAATTAATTTTTGTAGTTAGATTGTTCGTAGGTAGTAAATCACATACACATTTCATTTCGTAGGCAAATCATTCCTTTGACAAATTACTTGTAGTTTCTAGACTTTTATATATGATTATAAAATTTGATACAGAAATTTTAGACAATCCTATTACCAAGACAATTCTAATTTTGTATTGAAAGATACTGCCTCCGTGCTTAAAAATTTTGATTTTTTTTAGTTAGTTCAATAAAAATTTACATATCTAAAAATAAAAATATTTATCATAATATGCCTAAAAAAATAATAATCCCCTATTCCACAGGAATTTGTAAATTTTTTTATTTGGACATTTTTTACAAATTTATATATTACTAAAAAAAAAGAAATAATGATTCACATTTTATATATATATATATATTTACTTATATTACTACTTTAAAAATATATTTTATCATAGAGTGCAAATTATTCCTAAATAAAGAAAATATTAAAATGACGAGTGGAAAATATGATGGGTAGTACTCCCTCATTCCACAATAATTAGTCCTGTTTTTTTGCACCTGATTTAATGAAATATGTTGGAGGATATTATGTGATATTGTGAGGCCCGTTTAGAAATTTAAAAGTTGTATGTGAAATGTTTACAAACATATTTTGAATTTACAATTTTTAAATTCGTAAACGGACCTCACAATATCCCATAAAATTTTCCTACATATTGCATTAAACTACATACAAAAAAGCAGGACTATTACTACCTATGGTGGGTATTATGTGAATGGCCTAAAAGAGAAGGGAAGGGCGAACATGTACTTAGATGCGATAAGAATGGGGTAACAACTTCGTACGACCACGTGACTCAACTTGCTTTTCGCTTTCATCTAGGAACTTCCCCATTCTCATTTTTTTGCCTTTATTAAATTCCTCTTGTCGTTTTAATTCATTAGGTAGTAGAATGGATCCGAGAACTGCTGTTTTAACAACAGACTGATCCGAATGATTGATTGGGTTTGGGTCACACTTGACCCGATTTTGTGGATCGGTTTGCTAGTTTTTTTTTTTTTTTTTAAATCTTTATTGAAATATTTTGGTTATGATATTTTTATGCAATTTTTTAATGTTTTTAGGGGTTATGATAATTTTTTAAAATACTTTTAATAAGTAAATTATTTGTATAAATAAAATTAAGAAATATGTGCATATTCATCAGAATCTAATGAATATATTTTTTAATTAAAAATAATCTCATTTAATTAATTAATTAATTTGCACTATAAAAAGTGAATTGAATAGGATTAACACAAATATACTTCATATAAGGGTCTTAACATTGTTATTTTAATTAATTTAAAGTTCTTGTGTTTATTATGGATTATAATTAAAACATATTAAAAAAATGTTGAATTAGTTGTTTGATTTTTCTTTTGAATTCTTTTGGTGAATTTAAATTTATTAAGGATTGTTGAGTTATTATTATTTAAAATTTTAAGTTTAGTTTAATTGTTGAGTTGTTATTAGCAAACTAAATAAAATTTGAGTAATATTTGTATACAAGATTACTCATTAATTAGGTCAATATAGAAATAAAAAATAGTAATGATATATTAAAAAAGATGGGGCTAAACTTAGCCTATTCAGGACCAAGATGAGCATTGAAATATGCAACATAAAGACAATTGGCCCAATTCGAAAAATATCACGGCTGGGTAGGTCGGTATTGGGTTGGCTCACCCCATTTGACAGCTCTAGATCAAGCTACTTGATAAGAACCTGCGGCTTGACCTACTAAATGTTTGGTCAGGCTCCGCTCAGTCTGTTTACACAAGCTAGACCTAAGTCTTTAAAAGTCTATTTTGTTAAATAGATCAAGCTTGGACTTTTTCAAAAGTCTTTTAAGCTCAATAGACCGGCCTATTAACTTTACATTTATATAAAAAAAAAGTAAATAAGTTCATAAAAATGATCGTATTAGCAAACATGTTCAAAATATTTATAGATACAAAAATTTTATGTTTTTGTGCAAATAAAATTTATATGTCCTTGCACACATTTTAAACTTATTGCAAATATGATTACCTTTTTGAACCTATTTATGAGTGCTCATATATACATGTGTATATATATATATATATAATACATAAATTTATAAGTAAAATAATTAAGTTATAGAATATAACTTTTATTATTATTATATAATAATATATTCAATAAGGTCAATAATATTTTTATTTATTTATAAATAAATATATGTAATTTTATTGAGCTGTTTATTTGTGATTTGATAAAATATTTAGTACTGTTATTGGTGTTATTAAGATACTTGGTAATTTTATAGATGCGGTTTTGAAGTTTTTGTGATTAATAAAAAAATTATATAAAAACATTTATTAGATAGGCCTTTAAAAGGCTTTCAAACCTAATTTATATGTATAAAAAAATTCAGGTCGAGCCTATTAAAAAAATTCTATAGTAGATAATATGTCAGATTTAGGCCTATAAATTATAAACCAGACCCAAGCCTTTTTGTAAGAGGCATGACCGGCCTAGTATTCTAAATTATATTTCTCATAAATTATACTCTCTCCATCCAATTTAAATTTTGTAATTTTTTTTTGGGATGTTGCATAATAAATTTTTACCCCAAAATAGTAATTAAACACTCTCAAAATACTAATTTATTTTAAATACTCTTTTTTTATGATTCAAAAAGTTAATAAAGTAATTTTTTAAAAACACATTTACTATAAAATATGAAATTTAAGATGAGATAGAAAGAATAGTAATCAATTATGTAAAAGAAAAAAATTGTATCCATCAATTTCTTATAAACTTTTTTCATGTGAACATTCTTTCTTAAAATACTCACTATCTTCATAACTTTTAATGCTTTTCTTTTTGGGACAATATATTTTACACACCATAAATTAATGTAAAATATTTTCACAATACTCACTTTATTTATGAAATATTCTTCATTTATTATCCAAAATATTAATAAAATAATTTTAAAAAAATATGTCCTTTACATGGAAAGATTATAGGGACGGAGAGTTTAATATTTTAATATATCACAAACTATATACTTACAAATTAAAAAAATAATTAAATTTTTTAATTTGTTCATTTTCTAAGTTATTAGACTGCAAGAAGTCTATATTTGAAAATATTTAAAATTTGTTTTTGATAATACAAATAATAATAAATTGTTATTTTAATTAATCATTTATTGAGAGAAATTTAGAATTTGATCAACATCTTTTTTTATGGTTTCGTATGTTTTGAAGGCTTAAACATCAATATATAAAAAAAATAGTTTTTTTTTTTTCATTTTGATTCCTTTCTCTCTTGACCGATTAGTTTGCATGTGGTATTATTTTATTTTTAATTTACATTATTATTCTTGTTACGAAAAGAAGGGGGGGGGGGGGGGGGGGTTGGATTTTAGATTTATTTGGATATTTTTCTTTAAATTTTATTAGTTATCAAATGGATCTCTCATTAGAGTATTTAAAGATGGCATTTCAATATATTCAACTTTAAATATTTCACAAGAAAATTGAAGATTTATAAGAAACATCCTAAAAAGCCCAAAATATCCAACTTCTTATAATTGAGTAAGTCTCATGTGCACCAGTTACACGTGCAATTCAAGTTCATTTTTAAAAAGTTAAATAATTTATAACTGAAAAGTTAAACAGTTTATTACTGAAAAGTGTATCTTTCATAGTTTAACTTTTCAGTAATAAATTGTTTAACTTTTCAATTATAAACTGTTTAACTTTTTAAAAATGAATTTGAGTTGTATCGTGTAACGGGTGCATACAAGACTAATCCTTATAATTTGATATGTTAAGATTAGAGCTGACAATTCCGGCCCGGCCCGATGGCCCGGCCCGGCCCGATGGCCCGGCCCGGCCCGACGGCCCGGCCCGGCCTACCCGACGTATGGGCTGGGCTGGGCCGGAAAAATACTGGCCCGAAAAAAAATCGGACCGTTTTGGCCCGTTTAGCCCAGTGAAATAAAATTTATTTTAAAATAATATAATTAATAATAATATAATTAAATTTATTTTAAAATAATAGAATTAAAAATAATGGATTCTAAGACTTTTGAGCTTTGACTTGTACTATTTTCATTTTTCAATGCACCTCATAATTCAACAAACCCTAGTTTCCTAATTTTCAATAGTGGAACACACGACTCCCCCTCTACTCTACTTATTAACTACTTTTATTATATTAGGACACTATGACTATGAGTAATGATCTTTATTTCTTTTTTAATTTATTTTTTAATTTGTGGTTTTAGTTCTATTTTATGTTTGTGTTGTTGGTATGTGGATTGTAAAAGTATAAGTTAACAGTGATTATAGTATAATTGTTAAAATTATTATTTAAAAAAAAATGGGCCGGGTTGGCCCGTTAGCCCGTGGGCTAGATTGGGCTGGGCTGGACTCAATTTTTATAGGCCCGATTGAAAAATGGACCGACCCAGGAACATCAGTTAGCCCGGTGGGCTGGGCTGGGCTGGACCGGCCCGGCCCTGCCCGTTTGCCAGCTCTAGTTAAGATGATTGACCTACCATTGAAATTGACTCCAATTAGGTATCTGCATATAAATTAATTAAATAAAAAAACTAACATGACATATTTTGGATAGACTATATATACTACTATATATATATATATAATATTGTTTGAAAATTGTAGTCATAAGTCACTTGGGAAAATGCAGTGGGCTGCATGGGATGGATAAATCATAAATATATAATTAGCATATGAAGCATCATTAGCATTATATATTTTGTAAATTAATTATATGGAAAAGAAGCCAAAAAATAAGAAACAGAAGTGGGTGGGGGTGGCCGCCCGCTGACACTCGGATCACTTCATCTCGTTTTTTTTTTTATCTCCTTTTCATACCACATACATTTATTTAGTACTAATACTATAGCAGTATAGTATTAACACTCGATATATGATGTAATTGTATATATATAACTTACAACCCCCCCCCCCCCCCACCCCCACCTTCTCTACCTTTTCTCCTCATTTATCGAGTTTGAATCACAATTCGTCCCATAACTATTTGACAAAATAAATTTAGTCCAAAAATTAATTTTTCATCAGATTTAGTCTCAAATTTTCTAATAAGGTCCAATTTTAGTCCCAAAAATAACTTTTTATTATATTTAGTCACAAATTCTCTCATAATGTCCAATTTTAATCCCAAATTAAAGGGAAAATTGATATATAAAATCATAATATATGTAAAAAAAATCGATTAGCAATAAATTAATGAAATAATATAAAAACACTAACACAATGAAATTATATAATTTTAATACAATTAAACAAAAGATTTATTCTATACGTACAAACCACGCAATCTAGTTGAAATAATTACAAAAGCTGTGATTTATAATTTAAAAAAACTAACTAACATTGCAAATTTTCTAAATCTATAAAAATTAACTTTCCATATCTATAAATATATATTTTCTAAATAAATTAACATGAATATATTTTTTCTCAAATTTACACATACGATCTAGCTAACAGACATACATGTATATAGAAGGCGCAAGAAACACAGTTTCACATCAATTAAATAGCAAGAAACCTTAATTTCAATTTTTCATCACGGCCTTTTGTAGATTTAGAAAATTTGACATGGTGGTTAATTTTTTTAATTATAAATCACGGCCTTTTGTAATTATATGTTACTTGCTTATATATTGTGTGGTTTGTATGTATAGAATAAATGTTTTGTTTAATTTAGATTAAAATTATATAATTTCATCGTGTTAGTGTTATTATATTATTTCTTTAATTTTTGCTAATCAATTTTTTTTACATATATTATGATTTTTTATATATATTTACTTTTTCCTTTAATTTGGGACTAAAATTGAACCATATGAGAAAATTTGGGACTAAATCTAATAAAAAGTTAATTTTGGAATTAAAATTGGACCTTATTAAAAAAATTGAAACTAAATCTGATAAAAAGTTAATTTTGAGACTAAATCTATGTTGTCAAATAGTTATGAGACGAAATGTGATTCAAACTCTCATTTATGCGCCCCCACCAGTGGTCTCCTCCACTCTCCTTTGCCATTATTAAACATCAAAACAATTCTCTCTCTCTCTCTCTCTCTCTCTCTCTAATAAGCAAGAAAAACCTTAATCTTGTTTAATCTGATCAACAACTGAAACTTGCGTGGATTCCTCCAAATTTACAGGTGTTGAGTTGGCATTATTCATATAAACTGCTATGATTTTTTTCTTACTGATTCTCATGTATTTTCTCTTGAATTTTCTGCCTCTTTTTTGGATTGGATTCACCGTCTCTGCTGAAGCCATTCTTTTTTCTTTTCTTTTCTGATTTTGCATTTTTTTTAAAGCTTTTGATTGTTAGTGTTTGTTACTTATTCATATTTTTTAACATTTTCTTTTAAAGCTTTTGGTTATTAGCGTTCGTTCCTTAATGCTCTCTTGTATGCATTTCTCAGGTATAAAAACTTGCAATATTTTTGTTACAAAGTCATAATCCAATTCATGAGCTACATGGTTTTATGCATTATTAACAGATGATACATCAATTTCCTTCTCTCATCAGCATAATTTCAATTCTCAGAGATGGCAGTTTTATTGTACAAACTTCATCCTATGAATCCCCATGTTTGTTTTCCATTTTGATTGTGTCCTGTTGTCAGATTCACTTTTTTCTTGTTCCAGCTTCACTTAAAGATTTGGAATATGGATGATGATGCAGGGCAGAGGCTATATTATCCTGTTTCTGAGGAATCCCACAGCATGAAAACACCAAAAAACTCTGATGTTCAAGTGGATGCCATCCCTGGACATGATTCTGATGCTCTTTTCAACATCTCATTCCAAGAAACTCGACCCGATTCTTCTTCAAACTGCAGCAGCTTAACCGAATCTAACCGCCTTACAGATTCTGTCTCCCTCAGCTTGTCCCTAAACTTCCAAGATGGATCATCAGAGAGGGAATCCATGGGCCTTTCCTCCAGCGAAAGCACCAATGATCGCGTCGTAGCAGTGGCGCGCCGTTCCTTCTCTTGCAACTTCTGTCAAAGAAAATTCTTCAGCTCACAAGCACTCGGGGGCCATCAAAATGCACATAAACGTGAGAGGACGCTGGCGAAACGGGCTATCAGAATGGGTGTTTTTTCTGATAGATATGCTAGTGTGGCTTCTCTGCCTTTAAATGGATCATCACTCAAATGCTTGGGAATTAAGTCACACTCTTCCCTGCATCATGGAGTTGTACCTCCATCACAACAGAGAACAACTACTAGTTATTATAATCTGTGTCAGCCTATGTATGTTGAGGATGAAGATACTCAACTGTTGTGGCCAGGTAGTTTTCATCGCGTAGTGCCTGCTGCTCCCATTTTTCTACAGGATGGAGATTCGAGTGCGACTTTTGTAGAGAAAAGAAAGGCATTCGACAGAGATTCGATGCCTGATCTTACGCTCAGGCTTTGAATCTGGGTGTGTGTCTGTTAGTTTAATGTGGATACTGTAGCCTGGAAAGGCTTGAAAGTGCAGCCTTTCATCAGCTCATCTTTGTGTGTATTTGACTTGTGGTTTTAAGAATTTCTCCAAAATGGGATCAATGTTCTTGTCTTGATAGCACTTAATGATCTGTATAAATGCCTTAAAACTGATCACTTGATCATTTCACAGTTCACACTGATATGCTTCTCTGCAAATTTGACTTGCATGCATCATCACATTCTTGCATTGATCAATGGTTATTAGTATTTACTAGAGAAATAATTCCAAAGTGCAACACTTCAGTGCAATGACATGCAACTGGTGCAGTTTTGATATCTTCTGAACACAAAATTTCAATCAAGCTGTATTTTTATATTTTGTCGCAAATCATTGAGAAGAGAAGTTAAAAAATATAAGTTACTGTGATTGCATGTATGATCTCATGGTATTGATTGTTTACTGAAAAAGTACTTATATTTTTCAGTCTACAATCTAATACTTTTCTTTTGTATGGACTACTACTTCTCATTTTATATTTCAAGTGTTTTTGTTGGTCAAAAGCAACTGGTGGTGCGTGGAATACTTGGTCAATTCCAAATACATGCATAAAAACTGCTTGCAGAAAATGTACCCTAAATAGGCATATAAAGATTCAATTAATAATCACTCTTCAAATTATCATATGATTTAGTTACATGTACTTACATATGGACTACTTTACAACCATTGTCAATAGAATTCTTCACAGCATCCATCACGAGCTGAGTACACCTACTAGTGTGGGCCCACTTACCATCTGGTTTATGTCCAAAATCTTTAACACCCTTAACAAGCCCAGAGAATTCTTGAATCATCATAGCCTCTTGTGGCAACAGATGCGCTACTTCAACTTCTCGAGGCTTCACATTCCAACCGACGTGCAGATCAACAAACTCAGCACCCGAAGAGATCCTGAATCCTGCAGAAGTCTCTTCGTAGGGGATTATCAAATCGTCAACATGAAGGGTACCATTGGAACCACACACTGCCAAGGACATGGTTTCGTGTGAGATGAAGGAGCAGAAGAATGTTGCGACTGTTTCGTCTTCTTCCCAGTATAAAGAGGCGCTGCAGGTTAAGATGACTCCAGCTGAGTTTCGTATTATGGTGGGTAGAGCAGTCACGGTTGTTGGTAGTTTTTGGTTCATAGTCCATAATATGGCTCCAATGCAGTACCATCCAGCATCTCCAAGTGCACCAAGGGCATCTAGTTCTGGTTTTACTCTGATATTATTTTCAAGAAATTCGGGTGGTCCAGTATACGATGAAGAACTGTGGATCTAATAACCATAGAGAAGAACTAGCTAGGTTAAAGAGAAACACAATATCGTTGAAAACAAAAAAGCACTAGATTAGTAACTGATGCTGGAGTAATCTCGCTCTTGCTTACATTGGACAAAAATCAGAGGTATAGGTTCAAAAAAGTAATTATATTTACAAATAGGTGCTGTGCAGAAAAAAAATGTGCTTCTGTGCAGAAAAAAAAAAAAGTGTTTCTGTACAAATATTTTAAACCTATTTGTAAATATAGTAACTTTCTTGAACTTATATGTAAATCATCCTAATTACTTCTCATCTTGAATTCCAAATTGGCAAATGACATCAATAACTTAACATGTGACGTGTGTTAGAACATAGAACTAATCCTAATTCGAGACAGACAAGATGTGGAGAGAATATTCACCGGTTATTGAGGAATGTTTGCAAACTCTGCTTACAGCTTAGAAGCATTTCTCAGAAGCTAAAGTTGCTGAGATAGCAACTTTAAAAGTAAGTGTTTTAGTCTCCTCGTCCATTGCAGTTTGCAAACATTCCCTAAATATAGAAGTTATGCTTATCTATATTAATGAAGCCAAAGCGAATCAAGTCATAGTTTTAATTATGTCACAAGGAAACGATTTGAGTCGAAGTCATCTTCTCCCTTTTCAGGACTTTGTGCATAAACTACTTTTGAGCCCAGTGATTATGTGAAATTTGTTTTCAAGTTTTCGACTGAAGTGTTGATATATTCAATGCAAACTTTAAGCAATCAGTCAGGCATATTGCTGCAGAATCCTCAAATGAGAAATTGAAAATGTAAACTATGAAACCCCATAAACATATCACAAAACCAAGATTCAGAATCAATCGAGCATAATTTAAATAAGCAATTGTTCTCACAGATTTAACAGGCCCAAAAACTTGTGAATCCGACATCACCTCCTTCATCTTAGCAGTCCTGGGATGATGATACCACATACTAGCATCCATAAACTGCAATCCATTAGACTCACACGACTGAAGCATTTCATCGAGCATGTTGATGGCAAGAGCGGTGGGTTTCTCCAGCAGCAAATGCTTGCCCTTTTTAGCTGCCATAACCGCCCATTTCACGTGCAGAGTGGTGGGCAGAGGCATATACACTGCATCAACAGAAGGGTCTTCGAGCAATTCATCGTAGCTTCCATAAAGCTTCACATTTTCTGACAATTTGTTTCGAACTGCGAATAGTTTGGCTTTGTCGATTGAACGGCTAGCGATTGCGACGAGGGTGGCGTTGGGGGATAGGTGAATCGCTCGAGAAACTTTTCTGGCAATCTCAGCGCACCCCATTATTCCGAAACGAATCGGGCTTTCATTTTGGGCCATTTTTACTTGCGTTTGTGAGGAAAATGGAGACGAGTGAGCACACAACCAGAAGATAGTGTTTATGAGTTATTATTGCGAATTTCAAGTGATTCTACATTATCCACGTCTACTTTCCACTTATTGTGGAGTATCTGAAATTTAACACTTCTTTCAAAATTTATTTATTGTCTAATTGCGCTAAACTCATCAAACAATAACAATTCTTAACATTTTTTTATCGGTTAAAATAAAGTACAAAATATGTACAACAACCCAATCTTTTATGATTATTCAAGAGCTATATAAGCTATCACTAAAGGTAAATCTAGCAACACCTTGATTTTTAATCACAAATGAACTCCCTAAGCTTACTTTAATTTTCTCAACGATCTTCGAGTCTGTAACTTCTCCATTCTTATAGATAATATTGTTTCTCCACTTCCAAATAGTTGCTAAAACTCATTTGCCTCGTTTCCCTTTCCACGTACGTACGAAGGCAGCAAAGTGTAAAAACAAAATAAGAGTGCCAAAACGTAAAAAAAATTGAGCCATTTTATAATATCTATCCAAATTTTATACATTTTACTATATTCAAAAAATACATACTTGCTCGATTCTTCAAATTCAACTCCCAAATCTAAGTTATACCCCTTTCTTAAGTTATCATTCGTGAGTCAACAAGAGTGACTTATTTCCTTCTTCTTTTGTCCATTCCAACAGCTGCAAGGCCTAATATTTTCTATTGGGCCTAGTGCTTATTTTCATGTCCAATTTAAAAGGCAAGGCTTCAACTCTTTAACGGGCTGACCCAAATGGACAAATGAGCCCAATTCATGTTGGTAAGTCTGAATAATTCAGTGCTAGTGTCCAAATATCTGGACATGTACACCTCAAGTACCAAAAAAAATCCAGAAATCCAGCCAATACTGTTTTGCAGCACTAAACAGGCTATGCCACCAATATCCCAAATTTCAACATCATATTCTCTCATTTGGCCCTTTCTGTTTTCCTTCCAAACATCCCCTACTTTCATAAACAATGGGGCGTGACAGAGACCCCACCTTTTCAATGTTTTATTATGTATCCAATTTTATTTCATTTTTAAGTTTTTGGGCCCACTTACAAACTGTGATGGAATAAGAATAAACTTTGAAAACCTTGGTACTTAATACCATACATTACATGATGATGTATCACCATTCCAAATATTTTTTCCTACTTGGGATGTTTTGTTGCATTTTATGTCTCCTCCACAAGTTTAGTCTTATGTAAACAAATATGTATAGTAGGCATTGATTTAAAGATAAATTGTAGAGTGAAAATGATTCATACATTAATTACTTTGAAAGGCTTGAGTTCTTTTACTGTAGAGTATCAGTTGTTCTCACCGAAGGATATTAGGTATAGAGGGGTGCGAGTTGTTCTTAGTTCATGGTACGAAGGACATTAGTTGTTACCACTATAGAGTTTATGATTAAAAGGTGTGAGTTTTTCTATTAAAACAGTACTTAAAATAATTTATGTATAAATACTTTTACTATACATACTCTTGATTTTATTAAAATAGAGAAAATGAAAGACAAATTTTATTATACAAATAGAATATGCACACATATATATATATATTTATATATATATGTTTATATATATATATATATATTAACCACTTGTTTTGTATGGAGTTAGATGCATTTGTCAATAATTTTTAGTTTAAATTCATTTTATTATATTCCACTTGAGGAAACTAGATATTTATTTGACCGATGATATGACGTGTATGGGGCCTCCTTATTGCATTTGCTAAAAGTTCAAGGGGCAAGTGAAAGAAATTGAGAAAGTCGACACGATAGGACTCTATTTTAATATTCTACTAATTTTAGTCAGTGTTTTTCTGTACAATATGAAATTAGATTGGGGTTTTATATGAGTCCATATGCCATGTACTCCCTCCGTCCCAAAACTACTTTCACACTTTTTTTATTTGGACGTCCCAACTCTTTTTTCACACACTTAAAAAAAAAAAATTTATCTCTCACAAAAGTCAACAAAATACACTTTTTCTTTTTTTATTATTTAACTTTACACTCACATATTTATTTTTCCTTGGTTCGCGTGCCCGGGACTACTATGAAAGTAGTTCCGGGACGGAGGGAGTATATTATAATGGAAATTACTTGTATGCATCAGTTATACGGTGCAACTCCAGTTCATTTTTTTAAAAGTTACACATATTATTATAGAAAAGTGTATTTTTATAGTGTAATTTTTCAGTAATAATTTGTACAACTTTTCAGTAATAAATTGTGTAATTTTTTAAAAATACACTTAAATTGCACGGTGTAACTGGTGCACAAGAAACTTACTCTATTATAATAAAGGGTTTTATATGAGTCCATGTGTCATATTATAATACATGAAATTCGTCTCCTAAATTTGTCAAATAAATTAGTTTAACACTTTTTAAAAAATTTTTATTTTTCATCTTGCTCTGAGTTTTATTGTTGCGACTTCCAAAAATTGCTCGGATTTGAAAAATATTAGTAAATAAAGAAGATGTATTTCATTATTAATATTTATGTGTTTTTCTATGTAATTAAATTTAAATTCATTTAATATAAAAGACTTCTTAATTGATAAATTATTAATTATCAATTCATTAATATTTTTATAAAATAATAAATTTTCACGATGCCAACCATGTTAATTTACAGAGGTCGCATTATTTATATGACATATAATTATTGTAGACATAATAAAGTAATGTTTATTTCTTTTGGGAAATAAAGAATGAAAATGATGTTCCTTTTTATAATATAAAAAACAAAACATAGGGATTTGAGTTTCACATTTACCCCACAAATATATTGAAAGACATGTCTCATCAAGTGCTATTCTGAAGATTTGGAATTGTATGTGGATCAGTTTGCAGGAATAGGGTAAAATAAGTTTCATCTCTGAAACCTATTCCTTTGAACCAAACTAAGTGACAAGGACAAAGAGTTGTGTGTGCTTGTACTATACATAATTCACACATAATTTATTTTTAATTAGAATTTTTTTTGAAGTGTAATATTATTTTAGAAAACCATGTACTCTGCTCATCAAATATATGCACATTTTCTTTGCACGTGATTTAATGTAATATGTCGGAGGATATTTTGAGGTATTGTGAGATCTGTTTATAAACAAAGTGAATATTTTTGGAAAGAACTTATGATGTACTTTCCAAAAATATGATTTTTATTTATAAACGGACCTCACAATACTTCAAAATATTCTTCAACATATTACATTAAATCACGTGCAAATAAAGTTGCATATATTTGGTGGACCGAGGGAATATTTGGATTCTGGCAATTGCCTGACATATAATAATCATTACATTGACCATATCCAAATTCTATTACTTAGTATTATTTAAAATTGGATACGTAGTCAAGTAAAATTAATACAAGTCAAATAGAAAATACAAGTCAAATATATATATATATATATATATATATATATATATATCATGAAAAATTAAGTAGCTGAACTATATATTTTGAAGCAGGACTTATGTGTAATTAATATCAGAGCTTATGTGCAATATTATCGCATTAAAAAAAGTGGACATAAAATTTGTGAATTCTTGTGGGTCAGTTAGGTCAAGTAGAGTTTTTCTAAAAATAAAATTGGCGCAAAGAAAAATAAAATAATATGTTTTTATATTTGTGCTATTGTATGAACAAATATATATTTATTCTTATCCTAATATAGGTAAAACATTGAAACTTTTTCATTATATGAACATAAATTTGTTGCTCAATGAAAAAGTCTGTCTTACTTAATGGAAAAAAAAAAACACCAAAATTTAAAGTGATGATTAAAAAAAAACACTAAGGTATTATTTGCAAACTCAAAAAAATAAGTTAAGTTGATTTTTTTTTTAAAAAAAAAATCAATTTTGCATTGTTAGCATTCACTAGATTTAGAACCTAAAAATCAATTTTGGAGAATTAAGTGGGTGCAATCCGTCTTTTGAATTTTAAGAATTGATTTTTTAAGTGGGACCCATAAATAATAATCAAAATTATACTCCTAAAAAAATTACCCACTTTTTAATTAAGTAATTTTTTTGCAAACACCCTTTATTTTTAAAATTATTATATTTCAAAATATTACTAACTTTTAATTTTACTCTAAAAATGAATTAATATCACTTTTAATTTTGAAGTAGAATTTCGAAACATAGCCAAGACGTAATGAAAAGGCGAAGAAGTGCGGTTGGGGGAAAAAATAATACTCTCTCTGTACCTTTTTTTACACGTAGTTTAATGCAATATGTTGGAGGATATTTTGAGTATTGTAAGGTCCGTTTATGAATAAAATGGATATTTTTATAAACGGACCTCACAATGCACCAAAATATCTTCCGATAGAGAGAGTAGTGCACTTCTTAATCTCCAGTAATATTAATTTTCGTCAATTGAATAGATATTGAAGCTATTTTTGAAATATTGCTGAGAACTTTATATGATTTTCAACAGGGATTAATATCAAAATCTTCCTATAACTTTTCCACTTTTTCGATTTGGTCTCATAACTATGTAATGTTTCAATTTAGTCTCATAACAATTCAAATCTAACCAAATTAGTCTCATAATTATGTAATGTTTCAATTTAGTCCCATAAAAATTCAAATCCAACCAAATTAGTCCCATAATTTGGGATTAATTTGGTTAGATTTGAATTGTTATGGGACTAAATTGAAACATTATATAGTTATGGGACTAATTTGGATAGATTTGAAATGTTATGTGACTAAATTGAAATATTATATAGTTTTGAGACTAATTTAGTTAGATTTGAATTGTTATGGGACTAAATTGAAATATTACATAGTTATAGGACCAAATCGAAAAAGTTGAAAAGTTATGGGACAATTTTGGTATTAATCCCTTTTCAACATCATTAATTGAAATCTCTTAATTTACCCATTTAATTAAACAAGCATTTTTTTTTTTTTAAGTTGTGTAAATTTGAGTCGACAAGTAGGTAAGGATTAGTAAGATGAATGGTCTGTGATAGAGAAAAGTATGTATGTGTGGATGCATGCATGCATGAATGGTATGCAAGTGGTGACAATGCATGTCAATGGGGCGCGCTTTAAATGCGGGGTAGACAATATGGTCAGCGTCTTTCGTCAAGGACAATCTCAGTCACTACTCTCATAGCCTTCATTCACCATGCCTAGATGTGATAGCTCATTCACATATCTACACAATACATACATATATATATATATATATATGTGTGTGTGTGTGTGTTAAAGAAGGGGTGTATCCTATTATTCTTTGGTAATAATCCAAGAATTCAGCTTCACTGGTTAACTAATATTGAAAGAATTGGTATTTATTACTCTATCCGTACCACAGTAATTTACACATTTTTTTTATTTGGATGTCCCACATAAATTTGCACACTACAAAAAAAAACATTGATTTACGTGCACACTCACAAACCTATACAAATATTTACGCATATACCACTACTTTATATATAAAACACATTTTCCTTAAAAAATGTATCGTTCCGAAAGGTGCAAATTCCTACGGGACGGAGGGAATACTTCAATTATACTGTGCAATTTGATAAAAATAATTTATCACTAGTAAGACTAATACTTATAAGACCTAATATTTATCACTAGTGATGCACAATACATAAAAAGTACTACTTCCGTCCCCCAAATTTATTCCCATTTGAATGTGCACGGGTTTTAAGAAAAAAAGAGATAAAATAGATAAAGTAAAAATATTGTGGAATAATTGTGGAGCCCATTAGAGAATAAAGTGGTTGTTTGTGATTTCTAAAAGAGGAATGAGAATAAATTTAGGGGA
The DNA here is from genome assembly GCA_026898435.1 of Prunella vulgaris. Taxonomy (NCBI): domain Eukaryota; kingdom Viridiplantae; phylum Streptophyta; class Magnoliopsida; order Lamiales; family Lamiaceae; genus Prunella; species Prunella vulgaris. Next base: position 95,238 of record JAPKLY010000126.1, read on the forward strand.
CGGACAAAAATAAAAAATAGGAGTAAATTTGGGGGACGGAGGAAGTACATAACAATACCAATGCATACATACACTTAGAGACATTTAAAATAACCATATTTCTTTGTTTCTTGTATTATTATTCAAGATGCATATTAGTTTTTGAAGAAGATGAATGCTAATTTAGTAATTTATACTCCCTCTTACTCAATTTTTTTTTCACATATTTTCTTGTAAAATGACTCAATTCTTTTCTCACATTATAAAAAAGAAAATAATATAATAATCATAAAAATTAACAAATTACACTTTCTAAAATTTATTATTTAAATTCCACTTCTTTTTTTTTTTTTTTGGAAATCATATTTTTGCTTCTATAAAATTTTTTTGGAACGGAATGAATAATAAAATATTGAGCAAGATTTTACACTTTTGGTTTCACAGGACATGTATTATTTTATAATTGGTCCCAAATATTTCACTATTGATCTCATATGATTATTTTTGCACTTGTAGTCTAACACTTTACAAAATTTGCATATTTGGTCTCAAAGTTTGCAAATTTATTAATTTACTATTAGTAAATTTTGGAACCAAATTTGTAGAATTTATTAACATTTGAAACTACAAGTACAAGAGAAAATCATATGGAACCAATAATATACTCCCTCCGTCCCAGACCAATTTGCACACTTTCCATTTTGGGTTGTCCCAAACCAATTTGCACACTACTTAAAAGGGAAATATCGATTTGCGTGCACACTCACAAAACATTCCACACATTTACTCATACATCACTACTTTATTTAAAAAGGGTGGTGCTATTTGTTCACAATGTGGACGTCCATAATGTTGCATTTGTGTAATAATGATGTTTTGTTCAAAGTTAAATGTCCAATATACTCCTTATGTCAAATGAAAATTTTCGCCAAAAAAATTCGTTTGATTTCAAATTCAAATTCAAATTCAAATTTTGACTTTCTCTCTCTCCATTTAATAATTTTTTTTCTCTCTTCATTTGTTATTTCCCAAAACCAAATCAATTACTCATATTTTCACTCCAACTTTTCTATTTTCTTCCTCCATTTTTGTCTTCCTTTCTTTTTTTCCTCTATTTTCGTCGCCTTTCTTCTTTCTTTTCTTCTCCATTTTTTGAACCCCACTACTATTAGTTAACTAACCCACTACTAGAATTTGACTTAGTAATCAAAAACCAAAATTGAGATATTTGAAGCTTGAGATTATGAATAACTGTTAGTTAAAGAAATATATTCATATTTATCTATAAATATATATATATATATATATATATATATATATTTTAATATTTATACATATAATATATGTTGATTGCCGATTAATTATATAAAATTATCTACATATAATTGTAATATTTATATAATATATATACATACATACGGTACAATACATTTTAATATTTATATACATAATATATATACAATATAATAAATTTTAGTTGTGCTAGCTATTTAGTAGAAATTTAGTGTATATTTTATTAGCATAGAATTATCAAGTGATCAACGTGGGTTTAAAATTTGACTTAGTATTCAAAAATCAAAATTGAGATATTTTAGGCGTGAGAATTATGAATAACTGTTAGTTAAAAAAATATATTCATATTTATCTATAAATATATATATATATATATATATATATTAATATTTATACATATAATATATGTGGATATCCATTAATTATATAAAATTATCTACATATAATTATAATATTTATATAATATATATATACATACTTAGTAATTAAAAACCAGAATTGAGATATTTTAGGCTTGAGAATTTATGAATAATTGTTCGTTAAAGAAACATATTCATATTTATATTTCAAATTATGATATATTATGATATATTAAGTGAGTATATTTTTCAAATTTTATATTATGAATGAATTTAGATTAGTATATTATGATATATTTATATATTATGAAATAATTTAGATTAGTATATTATGATATATTTATATATTATGAATGAATTTAGATTAGTATATTTCGTATTTTATATTTCTGTCCATATTTCGTATTTTATATTTATATATTATGAAGAAAATATTAAAATTTAAGTCCATATTGATTAATTAATTATTATTAATTTTTCTATTAATTAGTAGTAGTAGAATAAAACTATTAGTGTTACTAATTACTGTAATATTTAAAAATACTTTAATGAAATACCAAAATTTAACTTATATTGAAATAGGATAGATAGTGTATGATCGGAAATTAAATTCGATTCATACAAGGCACACATTCACTTAAATAAAATAAAAAAACGGCATTATAGACATCCGCATTACAAATCAAGTAGAAGAGTGATACTTATAGTGTTTAAGTATTTCACACTAAAAATATTAGTAATTCAATTAGAATGAACACTAGTACCACTATCAATAGTACACGAGCACTTTATAGTTTTAATGTTGATACTACTTAAATGTAAGTTGATATTAGGTCTATATCTATGTAATATATCTTAATAATAATAATAATAATAATAATAATAATAATAATAATAATAATATTAATAATAATGTATAAGTTATATTTATATTGTTTAAGTGTTTCACACTATGTAGATTAGTAATTCAAGGAAATATCATGAAATAACCTAATAGTATTACTCTTTTGTGAGGATGGTACTAGGAAATAACCTAATAGTATGTAATATTAGACTGAGTAGTTCCTAATACCATCCTCACAAAAGTGTGATACAATTAGGATCCCAACATCAATACTTGTAAATAGAATTACTAAATCATTAATCAAATTGATAATCACACACCAAATCACTAAATTTATCATAACAAGGAGTTTTGGTAAACATGAGGATGTTTGAGTACTACAAGTGGATATGACTATTATAAGTATCACAAGTACAATTTCAACTAACAAGTAACACAACGAGTAATCTTTTCGTACAACAAGTGTAAATCTTTGAACTAATTTTGTCTTTTATATCTAATCTAATAATTTAAAACTAAAATAGATAATATCTTGCAAAACTTTTATTTTTAGTAGTAATTTAAAATAAAAAATTAAGAAAATTAATCTAATAGTATTACTCTTTTGTGAGGATGGTACTAGGAAATAATCTAATAGTATGTAATACTAGACTGAGTAGTTCCTAATATCATCCTCACAAAAGAGTGATACTACTAGGATCCCAACATCAATACTTGTAAATAGAATCACTAGATCATTAATCGAATTGATAATCACACACCAAATCACTAAATTTATCATAACATGGAATTTTGGTAAACATGACGATGTGTGAGTACTACAAGTGGATATGACTACTATAAGTATCACAAGTACAATTTCAACTAACATGTAACACAACGAGTAATCTTTTCGTACAACAAGTGTATATCTTTGAACTAATTTTGTTTTTTATATATAATCTAGTAATTTAAACTAAAATAGATAATATCTTACAACACTTTTATTTTTAGTAGTAATTTAAAACTAAAAATTAAGAAAATAACCTAATAGTATTACTCTTTTGTGAGGATGCTACTAGGAAATAACATAATAGTATATAATACTAGACTGGGTAGTTCCTAATACCATCCTCACAAAAGAGTGATACTATTAGGATCCCAACATCAATACTTGTAAATAGAATCACTAATTAATCACATCTTCCCAAATCACCTAAATAACCGGCTTAAAAATCTAATTAAAGGATGTAAAAAAGAAAGAAATTTGTAAAACAAATATGTAAAAGTATGTTGTTTTCCGCGCGTTAAAAGATATACGAATAATTCATTTAAAAATAATAATATTTTGCATAAAATATTATTTGTATACAAATTTTAAAAATATTAATTTCACTTTTACAATATTTCTTTTATTTTCCATGAGACTCTTTGCATGTGATAAACAAATCCATAAAATTACAATCCATTTCACCATGGAGAAGACTTGCTAGTTAGAATAAATGATTTATGTTTTTTATTGCAAATAAAACATGTGTTTACAATTTATAAAAAAAAAAAATCAATATAGCATTTCTTTTTTCTTTTTTTTTTTAAATTTTAGCCATTAAATAAATAGGAATTTAAAAAAGTGTGTGTGCGCGTACTTTTTGGTTGAGAAAAATCAGTAAGCATAAATTTAGGATAGCAACAAGCATAATATTTTAAATTAGTATTCCATTAATCACTTACTAAATTATAATTCTATTTTAAATCTTAATTTAGTAATTTAGGCAAATTAAATTATTAAAAGTCAAAAAAATAAATTTTATTTTAAATTTTAAAATTAGTCTTCCCTAATCAATTATTAAATAACCGCAAATTACTAATTAATCACGTCTCCCCCAATCACCTAAATAATCAGCAATTTTAAATTAGTATTCTTCATTAATCACTTACTAAATAACCACCCTATTTTAAATTAGTAATTTAAGCAACTTAAATTTATTAAAAGTCAAAATAATTTTTTTTTAAATTTTAAATTAGTCTTCACCTATCATTTCCTAAATAATTAGTCTATATATATATAGACATATGTCATTTCTGACTATATATATATATATTTCTAAATTTTTTTACTACATATATAGATTACAAGAAATTTAATCCTAATTACATTGAAAAAAATAAAAACTTGCTGGAGAGAATTAACCCGCCATAATTGGGAAGGAGGGAATCAGCCTGCCTTAAGCATAATTAGGCGGGAATTATGCCGCCACTAATGATATTGTTATTAGTGGAATTAATTAATTAATTTTCATTTAATTAAAATATATTAAAAATTATGGACGTCCACATTCTGGACAAACATCTTTACCCATTTAAAAAATATATTTTTCTTAAATCGTGTGTCATCCCAAGAGTGCAAATATCCCTGGAACAGAGAGAGTAATATTTACAATTAATTTTAAAATAATATATGTTATGTGAGACCAAGAGCGTATATATTGAGCTAAATATTTGAAAAGGGAAGGAGGTAGGAGAATGATTAATTAAATTAAATAATGCAATATTCCCTCCGTCTCAATTATTTCTTCATGCTTTTTCATTTCGGGACTTTCCTATTTTTTTTTCACACCTTAAAAAAAAAATTTATACTTATAAAAGTTAATAAAATATATTTTTTTATATTTTATTATTTTTTAAAGTTAATAAAGTTAATTTTTTTTTAATATGTCTGCCCCGATTTTTTTAAGAAAGACCCAGAACCGAGAGAGTTGTTAATAATGGTGTATCTCTCTCCGTCCGTCCCCATATGCATGTTTTGAAATTCACCTAGGGCAGTGAGATTGCTAATAAATACAACTGCAAAGAAACCACAATTCTATTCTCTCTAAATGATAGTGCCATCATAGCCCCCTACCCCCCTCCCTCCCTACCCACGGGGGCTCTTAACTTTTGTCCTTCCAAAAAGTAAAAAGAAAACTCTCTTTCTTTCTTCTGCGTCAGACACTAGTCACAACCACCACTTTATTTTTGTTTCTCTCTCTCTCTCTCTCTCTCTCACACACATGGGCATGGGCGTGTGTGTTATAATATTGAATATAATCAGAGAGAGAGAGAGAAATATATACGAGTAATTGATGAGAAGGTGGACTTGATTCAATCATAAAGCAATCGATTACAAAATGATTTACAATCTTCCAAACACATCCATCTTTTCTGTTCTGCCAAAAAAAGTGGTGTACCCTTCTGCCTTTTTTTCATTTATTACTCTGTTTTCGAGGCCATCAATTACTCCCTTAATTTACACACCCACTTTTACCCCTCTCTCTCTCTCTCTCTCTCTCATCAACTTCCAATGTTCCAACCGTGACATTTTCACATTTACATTTCTACCTTTTCCTTCGCCAGTTTTTAATGTATTTGAATTACTACAATTTTTTTTTAATTAACCCAGAAATCAAGAAAAACATTTGCAAGTATTCCTCCACATATCGCGGGGTAGGGTGTGATGTTATACGGGTCGAATCAAGGTTGCGTAAAGGTTCCTATTTTTGTATGTTTAATATTACCCCTATTTCCTATATTCAATTCACAAATTATTGTGTACACCTTGATAATTGTGATTTGTGAAATTAATTCAAATAAAATATCAGAATCGAACACAGACCAATTTCATATAAGGAGTTTGGTGACCAGGTGAGCCAGCTAACCCAACCGGTTAACTTTTACATGAATTTTGATGTTGTAAACATAGTCTCATAAGAGAGTATATATTCTTATTTAAATTAACTAATACAATTAATTTGTGAGATTTAATTACTAACCAATTCTCCACTATAATTAATTAGAGTGGGTAACCTCATAAATTATGATGAAAAAATTACTATTAGTAGTTTATTATCATTTTATTGAACGCAATTTTAGCAAGCAATGTCATGTGAATCAGTAACGTAAATGTTCAACTTCAAATTTAGTTTTTTTTTTTTTTTGACAAAAAATTTAGTATATTTTTAAAATACAAATTTACGTTGAAACAAAATATCTGAATAATTTGATGTGTTGTTTTTTTTTCTCTAAATCACTATACATATAATAATGGAGTAAATTAAAAAAATTATTTCACATACTGAAAAATATTACAAATTCACCATAAAGTTTTATAAAAAAAAATTGTCAAACAAAATAAGGACATGTTTGTAATTTTACTTGCACAGTAAAAAATGCTTTTGAAATTCAAAATTGAATCACACCATATTTAAAAAAAATAAAAAAAAATCACTATGCAAATAAAGATCTAAAATACGCACTATGTATGTACGGTAAAATCAAGCGATTTTATTTTTTGGTTATATATTAAAGAGCCAAAAGAAAACACCGTCATTTTCAATTTAATTTATACATTGTCAACCTTTTTCTAATTATCAATTTATCCACGAATTTTAACCAATATTAGTGTCAAAATTGAGTAACCTAGCTATCTTTGATCAGCTGCTAATAAACCTTAACAAGAAATTGGGTTCAGAGTTGTCAGAACCCGATGCTCTTCCTCTTCGGATGATTAACCTCCGCCGTGCTTCAGCAAAGAAATTGGCGGCGCTACCTCCGGCCGCCGGCGAGCCAAATGTATTAGCTTCTTCCCCATGAATTAATTTAAACAATCATCGCTTGATTGTGACTCTTGTGAGCCAATTTCTCTCTTCTGAAATTTGATTTCTTTTTACGGTTTTCCCAATTGGGCCGGGCGGAAACGGGTCAATAAACTCCTTGGGTGGGTTCATTTGTTTTCCATGAAATCTATCTTCTTAATTATCTGAATAAATTATTGGAATTGGTTTTGAAAATGAACTTTAAATACTCTAGTTGGACCAATTTAATGGAGGGCAAAATGGTAATATCCATGAGACTATATGTAGTCGATGCGTTCTACTCGCGGAGTAGATCGTCGCGGTATTTTTCGTTCTCAAAATCGAATTACGGTGAGTGAGAAATTAATTCCTAAAGTGGAGATATTAATGCATGTGCGGAGTGTACTTGTGAGAGTAAGTTAAAAGTAAGGAATCTTTTAACTATCCCACGTTGGAAAAACTATAAAGAAATTCCTGGCATATATATAGGAGTTTCATGCTGGTATTCAAATTAGGCTAAGGGAGTCTCTCCCATAAGCCACGCGCCGCGCCTTTTTAGAGACCAAAAAATGTGAAATGTGTCGACCTTCTTCGAAGAATTTAATCTGAGTCGTTGGATGCTCCACATCATCAATCCGGATGAGTTAGTGTATCTGATTCAAAATTTAAATATTTAAAATCCGGATAAGATTAATTTACATTAATACCGTGTCAATGCCACATCCGTCGGTTCCGCACTATATGCGGTAAAAACTGTCCACTGAAATCGTGGGATACCTCCTACGTATTTCAGATCAATCCTTGCTGGGTCTACACTTCGCATCTATAAATAGGAGAGTCCTGCATTCTTTAATTTTTTACGAAAATCAGAATCTCGAGTCCTTCTTTCTCCATTCTTTTTCCTGCATATTAGTCAGTTCAGTTCACACACTTCGTACGTTCGTCTTTCCTCTGTGTTTAGTGGTGCTGCTAACATAGAGACGATAAATTGTTTTACCTTTGGAGACGATTACATGTATCTTGTGAGCACTAGTCAGGACGTATATTGTCTTGCCGGAAAAGTTTATACCTTGACTCGGTTTTGTTCCCTGCTTTTGTGTTCTGCATTTCGTATACACTCCCTAAAATCAACATGAATTTTGATGGGTAGCTAATACAAATAGAATTAAAAAACTTGGTCTCTTTCCAGAATAATTTTCTTGATGTGCGACTGTGTTTTATACATGAGAAAGATTTTGCCGAGTTTCAGGTTTTTAATTAATTTATACTCCAATTAAAGCTTCACATATAATAATATGTATGAAAATAAATTTGTACGAAAATGTTTTATGATAACCAATTTTAAGTATTAAACATTTGATCAAAAGTATAAAAAATCTCATTAGATATTGTTGATAGGCGACCTAAAGACGAGCTAATAAAGAATGATCAATATAAGCAAAAAGGTTACGACAAAATAGCCCGCCAATTAACCTGTCAAATAGCTCGCCCAAATCACCATCCACATCATTACTTATTGGCCAACCACTTCATCAGGTGGAAAGATAGCTCGCAGAGTAGCTCGGCGGTTACGAGAGACAGAGACCACCCATAGAAGGTTGTGGGCCCACCGTCCAGCACAACAACAAGACCCAAAAAAAGCACAAAGACAAGGAGCCCATCCTATCTGGAGTAGGGAGCAATAGCTAAGAATGTCCTTAGTCAGGGCATATTAGTATTGTTGATAGGCGAACTAAAGCGAGCTCATTTGAAAAAATGAACATAATTAAAGGCCTAAGGCTAAATAGCTCACCCCAGGTGGCCAGAGCCACGTCACCATCCTTTGCCAGTCAACACAACAGAGAGAGAGAAGAGATAGAGAGAGAGCTCGCCCAAAGCTGGAAGCAAGGGACCACTCCCTACTACAAATATTGGGTCTCAGAATAGTACAAGGCAGAGAAGCTCGCCTTATCCGGGATAGAAATCAGTAGCTATGTAGATGACCAATAGTGATGTAGTAGGAATGAGCAATGTAATTAGGACATAATAGATAACAAAGTGACAAGTGTTAAGGATAATTGTCACTCAATTAAGCTAAGTAAGTCTAAAACATGCCACATATGCACATGCAAAACTATACATAAGTCTTTTGTACTCATTTTCTCTCTCCAAGTTGATAATACACAAAATATACTTCTCTCTACTTTCTCTCACTACTAAAAAAAACCTTTCATTTAACACAATCTTGATTATTGTTTGAAAGAATTCAAAGATTAATTCAGCCACATAATTATCTAATTACAAAATTCTTCCAACAAGTATTAAAGCAATGTAATTAGTGCATAAGTTGTGGCACAAATGACAAGTGTTAAAACATTTGTCACCTAATTAAGTCATTTAAGCTTAAACAATGTAATCTCATCACATGCAAACATATAAATAGGTCACTTGTACTCATTTTGTTTCTCTAAGTTCATTTTACAACACAAATTACTTATCTCTACTTTCTCTCTCTATTATCCAATTCCTAAATCATCTTTAGTTAGTGTTTGGAAGAATTCTTATGCTAAATCAGTCACATAATCACCATAATTAGTAAATTTTTCCAACAGATATATCAAAAATCTAGGTCATTGATTTTATATTATACTTATTATAGATTTTATTTACTTCAGTTTTTGATATCTCTGATGAATATTTTAATACACTTAGTCAAATATTTGATATTTTTAAACAGTTAATTATGATAAATTTATCATAAATAATTATTTTAATATAAAATCGACTCATAAATATTTAAGGGTAGGATTAAATAATAAAGAGTAATTTATTAAAAATAGAATAATAATATTTTACTAAAAAACTTATTTCTTTATTTTGTGTATACATCCATTTTATTTTTCTTTAGAGCTTGGAAGTATATCACATCACATATGTGGTAGCTTAGGGGCTAAGACATCCAATTTCGGACGGAATAAAAATTGACCATATTTACAATTAATTTCATCAGAATTAAACACTTAATCAGTACTTCCGTTCCTAACAATATGTTATTTTTTTTATTTCATTTTATAAATATAATTACTTTATCTTTATTTTTAATCTTCACTTAATTATTCAAAATATTACTTCAATCATCATTTAATTACTCAAAATCTTATCTCTACTTTACACTAACGGAGCAACTCATTGAATATCTTTTAGGAAGAGAGAGTGTTTTCTTTTAAAAAAAATACATTATATATCCATTTTTTACAATAAATTGATATGTTATATATAATTATATATAATCTCTCTCTCTCACATAAACATATTCAAAATGTCTTGTTTGCATGAATAGCTCAATTGCATTTTTAAATTATTTTTATTTAATAATTATAATTATTTATACCAAACAATTATATATGTTTAAAAAAGAATTCTATTATTAAAAGAAATATAGTTAATTGTGCAGTGCAAGTCATGATATATATGATTATGATATGAACATTACAGTTTTATATTTGATTCATATGCACAGCCATTTTCCTTTTTAATGAAATATTTTCATCTATAAAATATACTGAATATGTGTTTATATTTTTTTATAGTATTTATATAATTAATTATTTTTTTCTATTTTTTTGTTATTTTTATAACTTTTAAATGATGTGGGTGTTTAATGGGACAATGATTATTAATTTATTTATTTGTATTCATCAACTTTTAGGCACGGGAAAAATCACTCAAATCTTGAATTGCAAAAAAAAAAATAAAAAATTTGGTAATTTATTTTATTAAAATTTAAAAGTTTAGATTAAATTGCAAATTTTCAAAAAGTGATTATTTAATATGTAATTAAGCCTTTAAAATTTTGAAAACAATGAATAATAAAAATTGTTTCTCTTTATATAGTTTCAAATTTAGTTGTTAATTTGATAATTATATAGAAGCACCACATTTCAATTTTTTTTAAAAATATATAATTTAATTTAGTTTTAAAATATATTTAAAAATAAATTATTAATCATTTAAGGACCATTAATAAATAAATGAAATAAAAAAATTATTAATATAGTCATTAAATTTGGTGCACGTGAAGCAGTATGTACAGTTTTAAGTTAATAATTTTACAATATATTTAAATTTTATTTACATAATTTTTTATTTCAAATATTTTAAAAAATTATAGATTATGATCTTTGCAAAAATTGATATATTTATAATATATTTACGCTTTAATAATTGATCTATAAAAATTTAAAATATGTTTTATAAATTTTGGTAAGATTTAAATTAGAGAATAAAAAAATCTCTTTAAATCATGATTATCAAATTATATAATAGGATACTTGTTAGAAATTTAAGGGGTGTAATAAAAATTATTATACTAGTGTGTAAGAGGAGGTTCCGTGCATTTCAATATATTATTACCCACTTACTCATTTATCGATATATTAATTATGAGCAGCACTTACGTAGAAATTTCTACCGTAGAAATTACTAAATATAGAAAAAGAAATAAAAGAGGCCCACTCGCACCCCTTCCCGCGTGACCCAGACTCACGCCAAATTCATGTAATACTAATTCCGTGTCCCCAACCCAACAAACTCAGGCACACACCCCTCCCCTCCCCTCCCAACAATTTCACGCAACATTTATTCTTATAGTAACACACATTTTGGTCTTGCATTATGTGAAAAATTATTTATTCTATAAAAATAAATAAATATATGTAAAATAACAATATTTTATAAGATAGTAACACATATTTACACTAATAGTAACACACATTTGTCTCCCAATTTGTGTTACTATATGGACAAATGTGTGTTACTATATGAGCAAAATATATTTTTATGATAATAAATATGTGTTTCTTAATTTATTCATCATCCCTTAAAATCTAGGTATATTGTTTCATGTAATACATATGTTATTATATTTTAAAAAATAATTATTTCTATAAAAATAAATAAATATTTGTGAATAATCAATATTTATTCTTAAACTAACACACAATTTTTTTTTTTGCATTATGTGAGAAATTATTTATTCTATAAAAACAAATGAATATGTGTACAATAATAACATTTTATAAGATAGTAACACACATTTGCTCTAATAGTAACATATATTTGCTCTCCAGTTTGTGTTACTATATGGGCAAATGTGTGCTACTATATAGGTAAATATGTGTTACTGTAAGAACAAAATGTATTTTTATAAGAATAAATATGTGTTTTTAATTTAATCATCATCCCTTTAAATTTAGGTAAATTGATTCATGTTATAACACACTTTTTACTATTTTATGTCTTATTATATGAAAAAAAAAATATTTCTATTAAAATAAATAAATATTTATAAAGAAAACTAATATTTTTTTTATATTAATACACATTTCTCTTATATTTTATGAAAAAAAAAATTATATAAATAAATAAATATATATAAAATAACAATAATTAGTTTGAAAAATAACATACATTTTTTCGTATATTAACATGCATTTGTACATATATTAGCAGAATAAATTTTTTTGTTCATACTATAATATTATTTGATTTTTTTATAATTCACAACCATTTAAAAAAAAATTAAAAAAATACGGATTAGCCCCTGATGCATATATTAGTTGGCTATGGGCCTATGTCGCTAGTGGACATGCGGGAGGGATCCCTGCCTGTGCGGCACGTGACTTGTTTTTTATTTTTAATCTATTTATAGTAATTTCTACGGTATAAATTTCTATATAAGTTTTTGTCATTAAATATACTTACTTTTTTTTCCGTTAAATACATGATATTTTTTAGAAAATAAAGGTGATTTTCATTGATTGAGTACAAGGGATATATAATTAGGAATTATACAAACGAAAAAATAGGAAGTGAAACTCAAAACTAAAAGATTCCGTTGATCACTTCTATAAGTAGTTTTGAGGTATGCAGTTCAAATGGTGAGAAATTCAATCAATGAATAGAGCAGCAAAAATTACGCCCTCAACAATTTTCAGGAGAAATACTTTAATTATATCCACAATTTTGATAGATAAAATAAAAAACAACACACTTTTGAATATAATATTATTTTTTGCACTCTAGATTCTTCAAATCATACATTGTCAATTAAATCAACTATTTTTCTTGTACTCAATTTGAATACAATTCCTTTTCCTTCCAAAAATAAAAAAACAACTATTTTTTTTATACTCTCTCAATCTCATGGCAACTTGCAAAGGAGGGGAGCACACATATTAAGAAAAAATAGAATAAAGTAAATAAAGTATTCTCTCTGTCATTTTCGTCTCGTTGCTTTTGGGCACACGAATTAAGGTAAAAATGGAAAAAGTATAAGTGATGTGATGGAAAAAGTGAAAAAGTATACACTATAACATAAATGACATAATGTAACATCAAGAAAGTGTTACTTAATATATATAAAATGTTATTTATTATAATTAGGTAACACTTTTCGGGCGTTGCACTTGCCCGTGTAACCTAAAGTCGAAGTTAGCACTTTTTTAACTTTTTGTACCACTTTAAAAAAAGTGTTACGTTTGATATGTAACACCTATTAAATGTTACATATAAACTATAGGTAACACCTGTTGTAAAAAAAAAATTGCAATTCCTAGGATTTGATCCTTGTTCTCCTTGGATTTTAAATTCCAAGACATACCATCTTAGCTAGTACATTATATTTATCATATTTTGGACATTAATTTTGTTTAACTCATTAACAATTTTTTTACTTTTTCATTTTTCTTGTTCATTTTTTTAGGTAGAACAATGGTAAATATTAACACATATTAATAGTAAATATTAGTGAACCAAATTATTTCCTACCTATATTTCATTCAAAAATTCAATTAATGATATAATTATATCTAAAAATATATAAATTATATGTAGTTTATAGTTACATTATTAAAATATATATTTAATATGTAATAATTTTTTAAAAAATTAAAGATAAATTATATGTATATGAATTTTTATAAATATATATTTATATAAATTATTTATTAAGATATCTACTAAAAAATATAATAAATTATTATAGACTAAGACATTTATATGACTAATATTTTTTATAGTTACTAATTGAGTATATTTTATATAAGTAGATATATATATATTTAAATAATAATATCAAGTGTTACAAAAATATATATGTTACACATGTAAAAGTATTACCTAAAAATGTTACATATGCTAAAGTGTTACGTAGAAAATGTTACAATTAAAAAAATGTTACCCAATAAGTGTTATCTATGTGAAAGTGTTACCTAGAAGTGTTACCTTTGTAAAAGTGTTATCTAAAGAGTGTTACGTATTTAAAAGTGTTACCTAAAAATTGTTACTTATTTAAAAGTGTTGCATGTAAGTGTTACTGATTTATAAAATGTTACATAAAGTGTTACATAATATATAAATTAGAAATATATTATCATAATGTGTTACATAAGCTAAAAGTATTACAATAAAACGTTACATAAAGTCAATTATGTTGTAGTTATAATTGATGCGATGGAGAAAATTGAAAAAGTAATGAAAGTAGTGTAAAAAGTAGGGTGACTTACGTATTAGTTCAAAAAAATGACTATATTTACAAATTAGTTCACAATTTCTGCACAGAAGTGTAATTTTTTCCTGCAAAGAAGTATATTTTTTTCTGCACATAATCAATTTGTAATTTTTATAAATTTTGTGAACCATTTTGTAATTTTCCCTAAAAAGTATTAAAAATAATAATAAAAAAGTGGATAGTAGTTTCCAAAAAAAGTAAAAAAACAATATATAGTGGGACGGACAAAAATGACAATATGAGCAACTTATAGTGGGACGGAGGGAGTAGTATTTTGAGGTGTAGTTTGATAAAATTTTATGTAAACATAAAGAAGTTATTAGTTGGATTGAGTGTAAAAGTAAAAAAGTAATGATATTTTGTGTAAATATGTAGATATTACGAGGATAAAAATTTATGAAATGATTTTCTTTTTTGGATATGCAAGTTCTTGTCAACATTCCAGAAAGAAAAATCTCAAAATTTTTATGGGACGAAAAAAAAGGAGTATATCTTACCAATTAAATTCTCTATAAGGATCCTTTTAAGTTTATAGAGTACATCAATTGGAAACTCCAAATTAAAAGGGAAGTACGGCAAGTAATAAATAGATGAATAGCTTGAAGAATGCAACTCCCATCATTGACATATTCCTTCTTACTTAAATAAATGATTAATTTGTCACATTTCACGTGATACATATATAGCTCTTCTAATTATTAAAAGAATGTCATAGCTAATAACTATGCGTCATATTTTTCAAGCTTATAGGTTTATTATTCTATACTTCCAAAAAGTGTACGTCGTGATAATATTACCCCAAAATATATATTATGCATGATTGGTATAAAATTAGTCATTAAACAAGAAAAGATTTCTCATGTCAAAAGAAATTCCTCAATACAAGAAAAAAGAAGAGAGAGAGAGAGAAAGTGAGAGGACAGGAGGAGAATATAATTAAACCACTTTACAAAAAGTGATTAGCAAATTGCTTTGTTAGTACGTAGTATTGCTGTCACCTTTTCTTAAAATTGGACGTGCCATGATATTCTTTCCCAAATTAAATTTATAAAAATCCCTTTGTTCTAAAATGATCTTCACACTTTTAATTTTGTAATATCTCAATTCTTCTTTTATATCTTAAAAAAAATATTTTACACTTACAATATAAAATATATTTTTGACATTTTATTACTCCCCCATCCCGGTATAAGTTGCTCGTTGCTTTTGGGCACACGGATTAAGGTAAAAGTGAAAAATATAAGTGATGTGATAGAAAAAGTGAAAAAATATAAGTGATGTGATGGAGAAAAGTGAAAAAATAAAATAAAAATAGTGTGTATGAAAAAGAAAGTGAATAATAGTTTTCAAAAAAGGTAAGAAAGCAAATGAGCAACGTATAGTGGGACAGACGAAAATGACAAAATGAGCAATTTATAGTGGGACGGATGGAATATTTAATTTCATACTCACATATTCCATTTTACTTAAAATGTGTGTCTCATTCTCTACGGAAAAATAAATTGGATCAGAAGTTATTACTGTTGGGATGCTTTAAATCCTAAACTCCGGCAAGAGTTTGAGGGTAAATTTGTTTGTATGTTACATTTGGGCTCAATTTGAGTTTGGTGTTTAATTTTTAGGTCCAGTTAATTTATAAATAATCATATTATTTGACTCGAGTCATTATCAACTTTATAATTAGCTGAATTCATCATAATAATGCAAACCTTCTCTTTTGCCGGTGGATGCAGCTAACACAATATATATTGTTAGTAAACTAGGTACATTTTATGTTGTTTATTTCATCATCTATATTTATTTCTTATGTTTTTCATTACAACAATTATTAATTGAATTTCAGCCTCTATATATTTGAAGTGGAAATAAAATTTATATTCAAGTAATTATAATGTTAACCTGAGCAATTAATACATCAGAAGTTTTCTAAATAAAATGAGTTAACTCAAATGGTATAAAAAGATTAAAAGCTCTACTGTTAAGAATTAAAATATACTGTGACAATTATATTTTATATATATAGGTTGCCAATTAGGATATTATTTATGCAATTTTTCATGGTGACAAATCTTATCATGTCACGTGCACCATTAAATACTCACCCAGATATTTACAGACAAACATTTAGGTCTTTATAATGGAATTAATGTGTTGATTGGCATAGGCAAGGGTAAAAACGAGATTCGTGCTCCACCTTTTTCTGCCAAATCTTTATCTAGCTAGCTAGTTACTTTATAATCAACTTTTTTTTTTTTTAGTTTGCTTGAATTTAGGATATTTTTATGTTTAATTTATTTCGTGAATTAATATATTAATTGAGACTAATTAGATTTAGTGAATGTACAAACAAATAGGTTAACTGCACCTTTCGCTGCATAAGAATCGAAAAACTTACAAATTGTATTTATATATTGGGTACCCGAACAAATTTTCATATGATTTGCCCCGAATTCATATTAGCATAAAATTGGAGCGAATAATTAAAATACAAATTATTTCGAGGTTTTGTGAAATATGAAATTTATATCTTGAGGTGCCAACTGATCATGGGCTCGGAGAGAGGAGTAAATTGAATGTAATTTGATCCCTAATTTGATGGAATTCGATTGAATCGCCATAGAGGAAAGTAAATTGCAAAAAAAAAAAAAAAAAAAACACACAAATTCGAAATTTTGTGAGGTATAGTATTGATGATTTGAAAATAACAAATTGACAGGTGTGATAAGAGAAAGATATCAATATATAGATCGATAATAGAATTGTCGGATATTGATAGCGTTTAAGAGGGTTGATGGATTTAGATGAGTATCCAACAAGGTATAAATAACAAGAGATTTGTCAAGTTTGCTACGTGAATTTGACTTGAAGGTTGTGAATATTTTTTTTGAGGTCTTTAAAGCCATATTTATATGTTTACATGGGTCTGGATGACATCGCCTCCCAGTGGTTCCCTAGCGTCTTACATTGGGGTTTGGTCTATTCTAGGAATGTAAAGAATATATCCTTATAACAGTCCTAGATCCAATATAATAAGGCCACGTATGAAAGGACAAGTAGTGCTCCTGAGATTTGTCGTTGTATCAGACAATGGCAAGGCAAACATGTGTCAGTGTCTTTTTTCATGGCTATCCATTTCTAGTAAGTCAAGTCATGTACGTCTTCGTCGTCCTTGGATCTTATTTTCGATCATCCCCAATATTAGGATAATATCTTTATACTGACATAAGGTCGGCTACTAATAGTCTTTGGCGCTAGTTGGCTGCTTGGTCATTGATGAGGTCTCTTGGTTGTTCCCGACGTTGAGATGTGGATCCGATGTCGTGTGGACTAATAGACACTGACTTGATTATATTGGGTCTTTTTGGACCTGATCATTATTGGGCTGACCTTAAAGTATTCAACCTACAATGATTGCCCCCAGATCGGGTGTTGAGGACGTCAGTGGCCAACCTATATTGACGATGGTCAAGAGAAATTTGGTCTATTTTAGTTGCGGATGTGACACTTTCAAATCTGCTCCGAGAATTTGGTTACTGCCCTGTCACGTGTTGAGTCCCTAGTAGTCATTTCGGGTGGTTATTTTCTACCTTCGGAAATGAGACGCAATGATGGCAGAATTGACGGTTGACGTGGGAAGGTTATCATTGACATTCTCTATATGACCACCACGTGAGATAATGCGTCTATAAAAGGTAAATTTCAATACTCATTTGTCCTTTCCTGCTTCTAAGTACTGAGTTTTTAGAGAGAAAAGTAGTGTGCACATTCACAATTTAGGGTTCTTCGAACGATTTCTCAGCGCGAGGTAACCAAAATTCTTTCTTATTCCCTTTTCTCTCTTTAGTTTTTTTCTTTTTTTAAATTTAAAATGGTACATTTTGACGAGGGATCTTCTTTCTGGTCATTTGTTGAAGTGTCTTGAACGAGGTTGGATGATCAGCAGTATGTGCCCGCTCCTATTCTGGATTCCTATAACCTATCTGAAGAGAGTGTGATAGAGTCGATCTTCTTCGGTAAGATGAGCTGCCTACCAGAGGCAACTAAAGTTGGATCGCGCGAGCCGGTTAATAACAAGCCGATTTTGCCAATTTATGGAGCTTGGGAGAAATTCTGAGCCTAGGTAAGAAAAAAGCTGGACCCAAAACCCAAGAGGTCGAGCTTTAGGGCCTGCTTGAAGAGGCCAATAGGGCTTTGAAAGAGGATGAGGACCTCCATGAATAAATCGATGAGTTCATTACAAGTGTGATAAGATGGTTAAATTATCATATGAGTGAGATGATTGACTGCATAAGTCTAAAGTGTATAATTCTCTTAACATAACAAAGGATCCATTTGATAATCAAAAAGTGCTCAGAAGTGGGAGGCTGAAGAAACTGGCTGACATGATTAACTGCATAAGAGAGGTTTGGGTAAATGATGGCGAGATATTAGAGTGCGCTTATAAGAGGCCTGTATAAGGTTGGATCCTTAAAGCGGTCATCATTGGACGCCAAGAATTCACCTGCTTTCAAGAGAGTGGAAACAAGTTTTGAGTCGAGGAGCTTAGCTCTATTAAGAATATTGTTGGCATATTTTGTTTGTGTAATGAACAAGTAACAGTTTGTATGGCTAATTTCAAGGACAAGAAAGTAATTTAACTTTTCAAGATCTTCAATAACAAATTTAGTATGGAATATGTGAATCATTACTTTGATAATAATAATATCATTAACATATAATAAATGAAAATTTGTACAATCAGAAGTAAAGAGAAAAAACAAAGAGGCATTTGTAAGACTACGTGTAAAACCCAAAGAAGTAAAGAAAGTACTAACTTTGTCAAACTAGACACGAGGAGCTTGACGAAGACCATATAGTGGCTTGCATACTTGATCAGAAAAATGAGCATCAATAAACCTCGGACATGTATACAGATTTTTCAAGTAGCTATGCAAAAATGCATTCTTGACGTCTAATGATAAGAAAGAATGGAAATGGACGAAAATAGCGAGAATTACACAAACATCTATAGTCTGTATGTTTGGACAGGAAATATGAAAAAATGACCTGAGCAACCAACCAGACTTTGTACTGTTCGATGGATCCATCGAACTTAAATTTTTGTATAATTACACATACTTGAAGCCAATAATTTTTCACTAGGAGGACGTGGGACCAAAACTTAGTTTTATTAGTCTCTAAGGCATTCATCTCCTCATGCATTACGAATAGCCATTGAGAAATTTGAGAGCGGATATAATGCTCTTAGGTTCTGCAGAAGTGGACAAAGAATGAAGTAGATCAGTAGTAGTGATATCAATAAAATGTCGTTGTTTAAAGACACATAACTTCACTCCCTTTTTCATGGAATGCAACGGTGCAACAAGAGGTGGATGGGTAACTTGAGGTGGCATGGGTGCACCATCGTCGAGAGCAAGCTCAATCAAGAGAAAGTCTAGCTAATGGAGAGCCAGAATTAATGTTGGGCATGGGAGTTAGAACGTGCATAAAGTTTTCAACGGGACACAAGATATGCTCTATTTTAAGAATAACACATCCGTAGCATGTATAGAAGGAATCGGGGAGGAACAAGCAAGTGGAGGAGCTAAGACATAAATCAAAACAAAATCGTATAAATATGTACACGAATATTATTATATTTAGTGATTGATTGTGTCAAATCTCTTCCATTACTCTATTTTTATTATTATTAATCAATAGTTTATAATTTTTATATATAGTCATACATGTCTAATATATACATTAATGAATTGATATATACACCATGAGATTTCTCATTCTAAAAGGATCCAGCAACAGTAATCTAAAACTATAGAAGACAACATTTTGGAGGACGAAAGAGAGGAAAACAGCTGGGACAAAGACTATAAACATTTTGATGGACCCATATGAGGAATGTTGCACGTGATAGACTAGACACCCAAAAATGCTAAATCATAATTACAACCTTTTAATTTGTGTATAACTGAGGGCCCATCACTTAACCAGACGACCCTATGCATTTTATTTATACATAAAACAATAAGATATAATTTCCCTAGTCCCAAAATTATTTTTACACTTTTCTTATTTGAACGTATCAACTCTTCTTTCACACACTTAAAAGAAAAACTTTTTACACTCACAAAAGTTAATAAAATATATTTTTTCTTATTTTATTATTTAACTTTATATTCACATATTTACTTTTTCTTATTTTGCGTGCCTGTTCATAGTTCTGGGACGAAATGAGTATATACAATTTTTAACCAGACGGCCTTATGTATTAATTATTATACATAAACAATAATGATTTATTGAAGATTTTTTAGAGTTTTAAATGTGCTATTTTGGCGCGTAATTTTTCAGAGAATTTATTTAAAATTTAAAGTGGGTAATTTTAATTATGTCGCTAATGGTGTGTGTGCCACACAGAATCATCTCTAAAATAGTGGAATTTTTGGTATAATTACAAGTGGTACGTAAATAAAAATAAAAAAGACTGTTTGTGATTATTTAAAAAATCTTGTGAGACAAATTTTGCAATTAATTCAATAATTTATTAGTTTTTTTTCGTTATTCACTCTAATGAAATTGACTAATTAGAATGATCCATAACTCACCATCCATTCATTAACGGGGGAATCGTTTAAATACAGAGCAAAGTATTGTACAAACTGATTCATCTGAGAAATTAATCACACCTTATGAATTTAAATCTTAGACCTAAAGAGAAACAATACTGCTAAATTTTAAATTATCACCACTAGGCCAACCCCCGAGAGTATATAATTTCAAATTAAAGGACCAATATTTTTTTTCTACTAATTTTGCATGCATCAGATCCACCGACTAACTTAAGTGTATTTTTTAACATTCATTCTCATTATACCAAAAAATTATCTTATATAAAAATCACTGTTTTAAAAGTCGGCCGAGTTGGCCGATTAGTCGGTGACTTGTCGCTAGTCGGCCCTTGGCCGACCCGATTTACACCTAGTCGCTAAAGAAAATGTTTAGGGGTAGCAGTCGGCACCTAGAGCCCATTAGACAATGACTAGACCGACTAGATAACGATTAGATTGATTAAATGTCGACTAAGTCGTTCCCGATTAGACATGTTTTTCCCTTTTAATTTTTTTTTGATCAACCCTAAGTAATTATAATAAAATAAAATTAAAACAACGAAAATATTAATTTTCTTTTGATTTTTAAATTATCATTTTATTAAATTTTGAGTTTTATGGCTGTTATCACTTATATTTTAGTATTGAAATGTGGTAAAAAAATTCTATCTACAATGTATAAGTATTACTTTATTAAATAATTAATTATATTTTACAGTTTAGGTGCTTCCGATTAGTCCCCGACTGATCGCTCAAGTCGCTAGGCCTTAATGGTTCTACCGACTAGCATCTTTTAGAACATTGATAAAAAGAATAATTTTTAAAATGCGCTTAGCTTATACGATGCAATCTTATGTATAATAGGTATAATCTACATCTACTTTTAAAGCATCGTTAGGTCTACTAAACGAATCCACGTAAATGTCTTAGTTCACCTACATTAGGAAAAAAATATTTGACTTTTGATTTTATAATAGGCTTGTAAAAAAAGTTTAAGATTTGACAAATAGTACAACTCCGTTTAATATTAATTAAGATTAGTCTTGTATGCATCAGTTACACTGTGCAACTCAAGTTCATTTTTAAAAAGTTAAACAGTTTATAACTGAAAAGTTAAACAGTTTATTACTGAAAAGTTAAACTACGAAAGATACATTTTTCAGTAATAAACTGTTTAACTTTTCAGTTATAAACTATTTCACTTTTTAAAAATAAATTATAATTGCACCGTGTAACTGGTGCACAAGAGACTTACTCTATTAATTAATTTTGATAACTACTCATTCTCCATTCGATTTAGATGACCGCGCGTGTTTAATTACTAAAAAT
>JAPKLY010000126.1:120912-211371 GCA_026898435.1 Prunella vulgaris
ATATATATATATATATATATATATATATATATATATATATATATATACATATTCCCTTCGAATCCCCAACCTACGTACTCTTCTCGAGTATCACCTCAACATAGTTTGATTAAGTAAAATTTGTTCAGCGAATAAAATTGATATTAACAATATTTACATATTAATGTTGTAATATTTATTTAGTAATTTCAATATATTTACAAAATAAAATCTCAATATATATTTATTCATGTGTTTGTGTGTATTGCAAATTAAATAATTGTTTTTAATAAATTACAATCTGTGACGAGTTACTCAAAATGTGCATATTCTCAGCATAGATGTAAATGGCGGTCGTCCAGACCGTCTAGGCGCTTAATGTTACTCGGCCGTCGACGTTAAAGTAAAATCGCTGAAAAAAATTCGCCCACACATTTGGCACTGTTGAGACCGCGAAGTCGCCTTGGCACCGCCTAAATTAGGGCTGTAAATGAGTCAAGCCGGCTCGCAATCTACTCGTGCTCGACTAGTAAAAAGATCG
This sequence comes from Prunella vulgaris, assembly GCA_026898435.1. Lineage (NCBI taxonomy): Eukaryota > Viridiplantae > Streptophyta > Magnoliopsida > Lamiales > Lamiaceae > Prunella > Prunella vulgaris. The sequence goes on from JAPKLY010000126.1 coordinate 121,433, forward strand.
AAATCGACTCGAACCAAATCGAGTCGAGCTCGAGCTCGAGCTACTCGAGTAGCTGTCGAGTTCGAGTTCGAGTTTATAAATACTCGGCTCGAGAGGCTCGCGAGCCTAATCGAGCTTGCACAATATTTAATATTTTTTATATTTTTAATATATAAATAAAGTTATCGAGCTCGAGTCGAGTCGAGCTTTAATTTTAGAAAAAAAAAGAGCTAAAATATATTTAATATTTCATTTTATTAATATAATAAAATTATCGAGTCGAGTCGAGCCGAGCTCGAGTTTGTCGAGTTCTTAACCGAGTCGAGCTCGAGCTAAAAAAAATCAAGCTCGATCGAGTTCGAGTAGAGTTTCGAGCTTCGAGTATTGCTTTCGAGTCGAGTTTCGAGCTCAGCACTACTCGGCTCGCCTCGACTCATTTACACCCCTAGCCTAAATGATTATTACTCTTCTTTTTTAATTTCTTATTTCAACTTAAAAGTTAGAACTAAAATTAAAAAAAAAAAACTAATTTACTAATTAAATTATTAGACAATGAAAGTTTAATTGAACAATTTCATAATTTATTCATACTATGCATTTTGTTCTTTTTGTGTTCATTTAGAAGTTGGACAATGTCGTATTATGATAGTTTTTAACATTTTATTGACTTATTATATTTTGTGATGGCTATTAACTATGTTTGTAATTTATAATTTATTGTATAATATATATATTTTTATTAATATATGTTTAGAAAAAATTAATATTAATAGAAAAATAAAATATAAAAAAATATTGGCACAATCTTAGCGGCGCACTCGACCGCCAAGAGTCATTTGCACCCTTGATTATTAGTGACTAAACTGAATTAGTATCAGTGGTTGAAAACTTTCGTATTAATTTTTTCTTTGAATGGTGTTAGTTAGTTTCGGTGAAAAATGGTCGTCTCATTGGTGGGTGTATTCAGCTAAATAAGAGGTATATGTTTTAGAAGAAGTCAACTGATGTGGAGGAACTCATCTGATGTAAGTCATCTAATCTGATCAGGTCAATTGACTTAAGCATTTGTCTAAGTCAGCTGATCTGATGATAAATCCTTGAAGTCATCTGCCCTGAAGGAAGTCGTTTGACCTGAAGGCTTGAGGTAGCTAACATGAATACGTAGTGCCTGAGTTAGCTAAGGACAAAGTTTTGTCAATTGAAGGTCGCCTGATCTGAAGCATCTGACCGGTCCAAGTCAAGTTGTGAACCAGACCTTAATTGAACCGTTTACTTACCAAGAAACGTTTATTATTAAACTCAACTGAATAACCGTTGTAACGGAACTAAGCTCGTGCAAGCTTTGTTGGTTAAATACCAGAATTAATTAACTGAATAAATTGAATATTGGACTTTGATCGCACTGAGAAATAGTATAAATTGATGTAACTTTTCCCTTGATTAGAGAGTTAAATTTGTCAATTGAGAAGTTAGGGTTCTTTGAGAGAAATTTGGGAAAATCCGATTTGCTAAGGCAATTGAGTTATAATCTGTAATTCGTTGCTCAAATAGTGAACGCTACAAAAAATATGCATTTTAGCGATCGAAAATTAGCGACTGCCTACGAATCGATCACTAATTATGATAGTAGCGACCGCTTAGCGATCACTTTTGGCTATTAGTCAATTATGAAAATCTAACCGCCCATGATTGCTAATACCATAAAATATTTAGCGACTGCATGTACGTAATCGACTGCTAAATGCTTTATTAATATATGAAGTGTTGTTTTTGCTTTTTATACATTGAGAAACTTGTTTTGGAACATCTAAAAAAGAAAGTGAGAAATTTATAGTTGAACAAAAGGTGTACTGGAGAATAACGATTGCGATGAAGTTAGTATGGGAGAATTTATGTTTTGGCGGTTCTCATTTCATGTTAATATTCATACAACCGAGTCCAAATTTGAATGCCCCCATATTAACAAATATCCTGCAGTGAGGCCTAGGTGCAAAGTATTGGGGGGTATAATATTGAATGAGGTATTAAAAGTGGAATTAGCTAAAGAAGAATTAAGGATCTCCATAAATAAAAATTAAGATAATATATATTTATAATGTGCCCGTTGATTGAGCCTAGGGTTTTGAAAAAATAGAAGGGGAGGAGGTTCATGTGGAGGAAGACATAATAAAACCTAAGATGGCAGACAAAGTTGTTGAAAGATTAGAAGGGAATATTTGGGAGTGTGGAAGGAGAATTAGAAGGTAATGTGGGTTTATTTTGGTTGAGTCACATGCTAAATCCACATCCACTACCCAACAAACAACCCTTTAATTTGTGGGCCTCTCTTTATCATTAAGTCAATGCTACCTTCTACTCTCTCTCTCTCTCTCTCTCTCTCTCTCTCTCGGGTCATTAATTACGAAATTAACCTTGCTCAAAATATTTGAGATATATTAATTTAACACGATAAACATAATTCAAATAATTTTAATCTTATGTTGATTTGACCTTAGACTCACCAAAATACAGTATCGTGGATGATATATGGTAATTTCTAAATTTTTTAACAAGATTGAATTAATATAAATTACAAAAAAAATTGTAATTAAGGGGTATACATGATGGATAAATTTTGTTATCCCCTAATCTGACGGACATGTTTCATAATTTTTTCTTTTATTAATTTTTATTTTGTACGTATTTTATTAATATGGTGTCTATATATCATGTGTTATTTATGAGAAGTGAAAGTCTTCCATGTATAGTCTAAAAAACTAATTAAATTAATTTGAACATTTATAATTATATAATATAATTAAATATAATGTACACTATTACAAAGTAACTTAATTTAAAAAAGAAGAAAAATATTCTAAAACCGAAGGTATTTTTAACTATATTGAAAATCTTAGCATACACATTTTATTCTCAAACCCTTCATATTTTATATTTTTCAAAAAGACGAATAAAAAATACTTCATCAAGAGCACCCCCTAATTACAGGGGTGAGTATAGATCGGTTCGATTACCGAACCGAATAGTCAAAACCGAACTAACCGAATTAATCATTATAAGGAATCGAAACCAAATCGTATTTATTAAAAATTGAAAAAATTGAAATCGAAAATTTCGGTTTCGATTTTATACCGAAATAACAAAAATATTTGTAAAATAGATTATATTTAATGTTATATATATATGTATATATATTATGATTTGAAATGATAGATTTGATTATTGGAATAAAAAATATATAATATTATATATATATATATATATATATATATATCAATATATATATAGTTATATATATCTGTATGAGTATATATAATTTATAAATTATATGTAATATACTCCCTCTGTCTACCAAATATATGCACTTTTCTTTGCACGTGATTTAAGGTAATATGTTGGAGGATATTTTGGGATATTGTGAGGTCCGTTTATGAATAAAGACCATATTTTTGGAAAGTGCATATGATGTAGTTTTCACAAATATGATCTTTATTCAGAAACGGACCTCACAATACCCTTAAATATCCCCCCACATATTGTATTAAACCATGTGCAAAAAAAATTCATATATTTGGTGGACAGGGGTATATATAAGTATATATAGTAATATGAATATAATTATATTTCGGTTCAATTTGGTTCGTTTTTCGATTTTAACCAAACAGTGCTCACCCTAATTACAACTGCCAAAGTATGAATGTATATAATAATCACATACAACAATAAAATTCACAAATCACACATGCGAGTGGAATAATACTTGTACTTTAAATTTTATTTCACAGATCTTAAGGATATTAAAAAATTAAACATGGTCAAATCTAAAGTAAAGATACGAGCTATATACTATAATAATATATTTCAAGACAAAAATAGAAATAATAAAAAAAAGTAAAAATTCGTGTGATTGAAAAGCAATTTGATATTTCAACACAATGTAGCACTGTGGTCTGCCCCCTCCTTAACATGAAAATAGGATTTCTTTAATGACCATCATCCTAGTCGAAGTAAACAAAAAAGAAAAAAGAAACAATATCGTGTGTTCGTGTGTGTATTTTTTTGTGTGTCTGTATGTCTATGCTCGTATGGGTAAGAGAGAGAGAGAGAGGAGAGAGAGAGAGTGGGGGAAAAGGAAATCACACAAGAGAATTACTTTCTGTTTGAAGAATTTTTAACCCGTCGTCTACGGGGAAGGAAATGAAAAAGTGACAATTTATCTTGTTATCGTGTAATTATTAAATTTCTTGTTGTTATTACATTTTCTTCTTTTTTTTATGTGATTCATTGCGTGTTTTGACTAGTGAAGGTGAGCCCTCTATTCTACTGTCATTTTCCGAGATATACTCTCGAGGAATTTCTCTCTCTCTCTCTCTCTCTCTCTCCTCTCATTTTCTTCCACCATATCTACTTCTTTCTTTCTCTCTTATAACATAAAGAATCAAAATCAAAACTTTAAGGTTTTCTCTTCTCTCTTTTTTGCTTTGATTTGGTGGTGGATTCACTCACTCACTCACTAGTCTTTATACAACAACACCTAGCTAGGTCATATATCCCAAATCTTTGTCAATCTCTCTTTTCCCACTTTTTCCACAAAAGAGAATTATTATTATAAAAAAAGATGCCCTTAGAAGCTGGGATTTTCATCGAGCCCTCTTCTTCAAAGCGGCCGGCCCCCGATCTCTCTCTCCAGATTTCCCCCCCGAGTTCATCCTGCAACTCAATGAGCGAACTCGCTTCGGCAAAATCCAACTCACCCTTCGACCTCTCCCTATCATCCAACATCCGGGTCCAGCCCCAAAACCCTTATAATAGCTGCTACAGCCAAATGAACCTGCAGGATGTATCGGAGGGTTTGAGGCCCATCAAGGGGATCCCGGTGTATCCGAACCGCCCGTTCCCGTTCCTGCCGGATAAGGTGGACCCCAAGATGTGCTTCTACCAAGTGCCTTCCTCTTCTTCTCAGCAGCCTTACTTTGATCATCATCATCATCATCAGATGCCGTCGTTTTTGAGCCCCGGGAGTGCCTCCATCCGGGGGAGGTGCAACCCGTATCATCATCAGCAGCAGTATCATCATGAGATATCTCATCAGGGGCTATTGAGGTCGAGATTCCTGCCCAAGTTGCCGGCCAAACGCAGCATGAGGGCCCCACGAATGCGGTGGACCAGTACCCTTCACGCCCGCTTTGTTCACGCTGTTGAGCTTCTTGGTGGCCATGAAAGTATATTTATTTATTTATTTAGTTTCTGTTTTCTCTTATATATATATATTATTTAATTGATTGATATTCAGGGGCAACTCCGAAGTCGGTTCTGGAGCTCATGGATGTGAAAGATCTCACTCTTGCTCATGTCAAGAGCCATTTGCAGGTATAGAGAGAGAGAGAGAGCGCTTTATATTTGGATATATAATATGTTGTTTTAGATATATAGAGAGAGAGAGAGAGAGAGGAATCTGCTGGGTGTGTTTAATTATGATGTGTGAGAGAAGGAGGGCCGGGGTAGACTGGTTCTGGGTCTCCGGCACAGTAGCCGATGAATGCAGACTGAATGAATGAATTGAATGATAGAATAGGTGGGAAAGACGAGTCTTGGGGTGAGAGAAAAATAAGAGAGAGAAAGTCATGATTATTCAATAATAGAGCTCGTAATCAAACACATCAACCTCGTGATTAATGACGAAACTAATATACGACACACAAGCCTGCCCATCACCAACAAGTCCTTCCCACTCCTTTCATCAGTAGCCTCTAGAAACACACACAGACAGACAGAGAGAGAGAGAGAGTTTTTAATTTGTTTATATATATATATTTATTTTGTTTTATTATTGGGGTATTTAAATTCTCATAAATTGCGTATGTATGTATGTATGTATATAATTCCCAATGCGCGCAGATGTATCGGACTGTTAAAACCACTGACAAACCTGCAGCTTCCTCAGGTACGTACGTAATTCGGATTGCTCTCCCTATCCCTAATTAATTATATTTAATCACATATATAATTATCTAGGGCACTCCGATGGATCCGCAGATGATGACCTCTCAACAATCGGCGGCAGCGACCGTGCCGGCCTCCAACTATTCCTGGATCAACAAGGGCCGACGTCCGATGGACCTTCATCGCACGATTCAGATTACCCTTCCACCACAGCTACATTGTGGAGCAACTCTTCCAGGTACCTTCCCCAAAACATACGCACATGTCTCTGCACCCACATACATACATACATACATCATCATCATCATGCCGTTACTTTTCCTTTTTTGCATGGTACGAATGAAACTAATTAAGGATTAATGCAAAATCACCTCCCCCATTTTTTAAGAATAAAAGGGTTCTCTTCTCGTGGCAGCTTTTGCTTTTTTTTTTTTTTTCTTTTTTAATTTAATAAATTAAATAATCCTCGCTCGCTCGCTCGCTCGCAAGATTTTCACCTGAGATGTTTAAATGTGTGTTTGATTGGGGCTGTGAAAGAAAAGACACACTCAAAAGCCTGAATTAAGATAAGAGAAAGCAACCACGGCCGCACCTTTTCTTTTAACCTTTGAATTAATTAATTATTATATATTTTTCTTTAATTATATTCGTAATAAAGTCATTATTATAACTCTTTCTTACACACATTCTTGTTTTTATTCTCTTCACGAGGACATAAATTCCTACATATAAAAGCAGCAGTATCTTCAATTAATATCTTTTCCTTTTTCTTTCATATATTATAATTGATTTATTCATGTCTCTAATTCCTGATATATAATTTTAATTTTAAAATAACAGTTGCAAAACAAGTGCACGAATTAAAAACCACACCTCCACTACATGATTTCTTACACGCTGTGTAAAATTATATGTACCAAATATGATCTCCCAATAAAATTTTATTTGTTTGTCAACTATTTAATGACTCAAAATTAGATTTTCTTCAATTCCTTATAAATAAATTATAAATGTATTACTTTTCGTATTAATAAACAGGTAAGGGTGTGGCACAAGTACAAATTCATCTGCCAATAGCTTAGGGGGGGGGGGGGGGAGGGGTTCAATTGTCAAGAATGTTCAAACACAGAATGCCCTAATTTCTGTAAAGCACTGTTGTCTTCTCGCGATTGATTCTTAGTTTTGTACGTTTAAGTTCAGTATAAGGGTTCGTTTTTTAACTTGTTTTATTGTCTTTTTTGCGACACAGTTTCCTTATTTGGGGGTTGAGTTTTCACCTTCTCTAAAGTCTGAGTTCGGCAACCTATAACTTTTTACCCTTCAAAACCTTTAACTTTTAATATTCTAAACTTTTATTAGAAAAAAAAATTGAATGATGTAGAATAGCCTGATTAGTTCATGTCATATTATTACACTGCCATGTGTAATGATCACATACGTATTTCTTGCATCACATGTCTACATTTACGTACGGGATAAATCTACTTTTCTATAATCCTTTTCATTTATGCAACAATTATCATTTAATATTTCGGCATCGTCTTATTTGTGAATCTCAAAAATAAGTGTTGCATGCTAGTGGGAAAGTTTGTATCTAATGATACTCCCTCGTTCCCGCAAGAATTCACACACTTTTCTTATTTGGATGTTCCACACAGATTTACATACATCTAAAAAAATAAAATATTGATTTGCGTGCACATTCATAAATTTATACACATATTTATTCATATACCAATACAGCTTTATGTATAAAATATAATTTTTTTTAAAAAAATATGGCTTCGGGTTAGGATGTAAATTCCTGTACTATGGGGAGAGTATTAATTAATTTTATATTATGAAACTTATTCGATGAAGACTTTGTGCAAAAGAATTCCATATATATCATTCTCTCCTCACAATTCATATATTTACTACATGGAAAATATATAGAGAGAGAGCATTTGTAATATTCTTTTATGAGTATGACTCCTAAATATCTGATTGTACATGAATTCTTTATTTCAAGTATTATTGTTGTTGTGCATATGTAACATCATTATTTAAAAGATATTTCATATGCACAGCACTGATACTGAAAAAAAAAAAAATCGCCTTACCAAATATATTCATCTGTAGGATTTGATATCTAATTCTTATATACATGTATCTTATAAACTAGCTAGTTGATTATATGTTCACATCAACAATTATAAGATTAAATACTAGTATAATTAATTTCTTGTTTTCAATATTTAAGTTGGATGCATATATTTTACTATGCATACTAACAAATTTAATAATCTAATTAATGTCAATTGTTCTCTTAGTAGCAGAGAGGGCTGGGCACAGGCTAATAATGGTGGTGAATCACATGGCCTCATTAGATCATCCTCCTTTCCATCAGATTTGAATTCGGGTCCTATTATAGAGGTATATATGTTCTTTTTCCCCCACAATAACTATATATTTGTTTGTAACTAAAAATAAATTAAAACTTGTACTCCCTCCGTCCCAAAACTACTTTCACACTTTTCTTATTTGGATGTCCCAACTCTTCTTTCACACACCTAAAAAAGAATCTTTTCTCTCTCACAAAAGTCAACAAAATACATTTTTTCTTATTTTATTATTTAACTTTACACTCACATATTTGTTTTCCTTGGTTCGCGTGTCCGGGACTATTATGAAAATAGTTCCGGGACGAAGGGAGTATTAATTAAAAAATCGTACATCGATAGTAAGTGTGGTATTGAGTGGACTTAGAAGTCTGGACAATCCTCTCACTTACAACTTGGTTTTAAGTGTAGAGTTAAGCCTTCAACCAAGTGTTTCTTTTCATTATATGGGGCACGGAGAACATTATAATCGTTAAGACATATTTGGGTGGATTTTACATATATATTTAATTCAATTTATGATTTGCAGGAAAGTGAAGCTTCGTGTCCGAAGAGCTATTTAATGTCGTTAAATGAACACAAAAGTCCGAGCTTGGAGTTCACATTGGGATTGAACAGAACAAATTGGGATGAGAAATAGCTTAAGAATATTGATAGCGATGTAAACATCGATCCATCTATCTCTATTTTGGGAAATATTATTCTTTTTCTTCTTTAATTTCTTTATTTTAATTAATTGTTGAGGGAAATTAATCCAAGGCAAGCTGGTTACATGTATAAAGAGGTAGTAGGATTAATGTCGATCGATGTAGTAATTCTAGTTAGCTAATTAAGTAATTAACTTCTTAGAATTAATTATATTCATGCATTTGCATTCAAATATTTTATTTACCCGGCCGTTAATTTGTTATTTTATTAAATATCTCCATGGGTGATAATCATAAACGATCTTCTTTTATATTTTTTATTTTTCTGATGGAGTGTTAAGATTGTGTCACTAGTTTAGTTTCATATGTTTTTTTTTTAAGTAAAATTTTCATTAATGAAAGAATGGGGTATAACAATACCCTGTACATATTCCAAAGTTTACAAATCCTAACACTCAAGTATTTTTCTCGGATTCTCTAGCCATTCACCAAACTTAAAATTACAAAAGGATGAGAATTTCGTTGAGCACCAACTTCAAAATCTACCTTTAATTTCGTCCATAATTTTCTTCACTTCAAAGTCTTTTCCCTCAAAAAACCAATTTATTCCTTTTTTTTTCAAATAGAGCAAACAATGCACGTCCACAAACTGATAGCAAACATTTTACCTTTTTTTTCAAGAAGCAGTCCTGAGAAAACCATGAAGTGTCTTGATATCTGAAAATGAGAGACTGTCGAGATGCCCAACCATTTGAAGCATTCAATCCATATATTCAATGTAACAAAACAATTGCAAAAAAGATGGTCTACTGATTCCGGGGCTGAGTCGCATAATGGACAGCTTTCGGTTTCATCTTGAGGTAGAATGTGTCTTCTTGCCAAGTTCACTCTAGTAGGAAGTCGATCTTGTAGTAGTCTCCACGTCATAGCCGATGATTTGATAGGAGGAATTTTGCTCCAAATGCAATGAAGAAATCTGCAAGTTGTTGAATCCGAAGTGTTAGCAGCAACCTCATAACTCACAATTTCATACGCCTTCTTCGTCTTGAATTTTGAGTCCATAGTCGTCTTCCATTTCCATGAATCTGCCAGATTTTCCTGTAGCTAAAAGGTGTTAATAAGCAACAAAAGATTATATATAGCATGTGAATCCCGATCTCTTAATGCCCTTCTCCACTTTAAATTCCACTTCCACACTCCATTTTCTCAATCCCCCATCTCACTTATCTTCACCTCCCTCAAAGCACTTAAATGAAACAACCTAGAAAATCTACCCTTAAGGTTCTCTCCATCCACCCAGCAGCTGTCCCAAAAGCTTGTCCCAACCCCATTTCCCAAGCATCTATCTAAGTTACCCCAAAGCCATTTCCCACTTTCTCCCGAGACATTTCCAATAACATCCTTCCACCAGCTAGACCCTCTAACTACACTACCCTTAGTAATGATACCTGACCGTCCCATATCTAATGTTCCATACAAAGATCTTAACACTCTCACCCACAATTCATCTCTCTCAGCAAGAAATCTCCAAATCCATTTTCCCATAAGCACCCTATTAAAAATCCCCAAATCCCTAACCCCAATCCCCCCCCTCAGATTTTGGTTTACAAATATTTTTCCAACTCACCCAACACATTTTATTATTATTCTCACTCCCCCCCAAAGAAATTTTCGTTGTAAACTTGATAGAACATTCAAGGTTTTTTTTTTTTTTTTTTGGTAGTTTGTAGAAGGAGAACTGGTAGATAGGCAACGAGGATAAAACTGCTTTTAATAGAGTGATTCAGCCCCCAAAAGAAATCTTATGATCTTCCCAAGACTTTATTTTTTTCTTGAATTTCTCAATCAAAGACGACCATTCACTCGGTTTTTTATAGCTGGTACCGATACGTATTCCAAGATATGAAAAAGGAATTTCTGCAACATCACATCCTAAGATGGCAGCCATGTCAAGTAATCTGCCCCTATCCACATTCAAACCCATCAGACAACTTTTATTGAAATTAATTTTAACCTGAGAGTAGCTCGAAGTTCCTCAAAATTCTCTTCATAGCCCATGCATTTTGTGTACTCACTGCCCCCATGAAGATTGTGTCGTCAGCATATTGGAGATGAGAGATAATCACATTCTCCTTACCAATTTCAGCCGCTTTGAAGGCTCTATTCTCCGTAGCTTTGGACATTAAAATGCATAATCCCTCAGCAACGAGCAGATACAAGAACGGGGATAGAGGATCTCCTTGACGGAGTCCTTCAAGCTTGAATTCTCCGGAAGGACTGTCATTTATCAATACCGGTGCATATGCACTAGACAAGCATTCCTTTATCCACCTCCTCCACTTGCTACAGAAATTAAAACCTTTGAACATCATATCAAGGAAATTCCAATCTACCGAATCGTAGACCTTTGCAAAGTCGATCTTGAAAAAAGCTCTTTCTACCTTCCTTCGTAGGCCTTTGCAAAGTCCAATTTAGTTTCATATGTAACCAGGTGGGCTAGCTCACCTGGCCAGCGGACTCCTCACTTGAGTGAGTGGTCTGAGTTCGATCCCCTTTGGGAATGAATTAAGGGAAATATAAGGTTGATTTTGAGATATTGTGGGAAATATAAAGTTGGCTTTGAGTATTTGAGAGATTTGGCGAACTAACTTGTAACTAATTTGTACCAAAATTATCTTATTTAATTTAATATTTAATTTAATTGATAAAGATTCAAGATTAATAAAAAAACCAAAAATAAAAATTCAATTATCTTATGAATGTTAGATAATATTATCTTAGTAAAGAGGTATGATAATAATCTATTGTGTTTATCTTTACTAAAATACTCATTTATATTGAAAATGAGAACCATAATTCACTTTATTTTTGTTTATGATATAGAGGGCAAAATTGTCAATTGCATATATTTTTTATTATTAATCTTACAATCCAAACATTCAAAATGAAATTACCTTGCATTACTAATTATCTTAATCAATCAATCTAAATATACTATTTAACTCATAAATAACAATCTCTAGATTATAATCTTGTCTAATCTATCTTGATTTATTTATCTTGTCCATTAAACCAAATGAACCTTTAGTCGATTAATGTCTTTACAATTACGGATATTGAATTGCCTTATGATAATATATAATATATGTTGCACGGGTGCAGATACCAGGTGCTGGTGTGATACGATACGGGTGCGGAGATACGTAATTTTTCAAAATTGTAGGATACGATTCGGCAAGGATTTGTCTATTTATATTTATTTTATTATATATATTATAATTTATAACAAATCAAAAAAAAAAATCATCAAATATGCAACAAAACAAAAATTAAAATTAAATATCATCAACTTATATAAGTCATAATAAAAAGTTCAATCTAAATGAAGTATCACTTTGTCGAATTAAGATACATTTAATAATAAAGTTCAATTAAAATAAATGATTTTTCTGTCCATAAAAATGTGTTCATTTATTTAGATGTAGTTTAATACGATATGTTAGAGAGTGTTATGAGATACTGTGAGGTCTATTCATAAATAAAATAATTATTTATGAAAATTATGTCATATATATTTTCCAGTCCACATATAATGATATAATTCTTTTATTTTTTTTAGTTCTTATTATTAAGTTATATATTTAACTATTTATATTTTAATATTAAAATTTAAAATATTACAAAAATTACCCTTTTTTTTGCAATATGTATCTGATACGCGTATCCTGGATATGGATACACATATCCTTGAATAGGGATACGCGTATCCATCCTAAAAAAAATTAAAATATTCTGATACGCCATGTGGCGTATCGGGTGCGAATCGCACCAACACCCATATCCCCCGCGTATCCGATACTGCATACCTACAATTTTTAAAGAATCAGTGCAACAGAGTATATAATATATTCCATTATTACAAATAATTGCATAATTGAAGTTATTACTTTTTAAAATTATGTATATCATATGTATGTATTATACATTCACCCTAGGTTTACTTTTATATAAGAATAATAATAAGGAGCTCGATGGTAAATTTTACGTGGAGTCCAATATTATTATATAAAAAATTTGTATATTATTATATGATGTATTTATTTTAAATAGATGGTCTACTCCACACAAAAATCACTATTAATTTGGCTTCATAAATATATGTACTACCTCACATATCAAAAAGATATAAGTGTAACATATGGCTAGGTTTGGTTACCCTTTATATGCCATATAAATAAGTTAATATGGGCGGTTAGCCCATTTGGTTGGGCGAAAGAGGGCCTTTGAAATGACTAAGCCCGCATAAATTTTTACGGGCTGGAGTGATATTAATTTTGAGAAACCTTCTCGATTAATTTTCTGGCCAATTAAGAGATGGTGTATTAATTTTGCACACAGTCTTCTTTCCCTCTCTCTCAACAATGGAATCCCTAGAATAGAAGATATGCCTCATTTTTCTCATTTTCTTCGATCTTCTTCTAACGGCCAGTGGAGCAATAGAGCTTCGACCATGATGGTTGAGAGAAGCTTTGAACGGCTTAGGCAATTGAGTGTGGTGGAGCACGACGGTTTTCACTGGATCCCGACGTCTTCTTCATTCGACGGCGGGGTGTGCTTCTTTGTTTCGGCAGTAAGCTTCCTCTCAATTGACAGCGACATCAATTCTGCTCACGGTGATGTAGCAGAACCATTGCAATTAGGATCTTAAGATGCAGACGGGGCTATATTTTTTTTAGGTAGTGCCCTCCACGTTCAATAACTCCAAGAGATTTCACTTCCGGCTATGAACAGGGGTGGCTGTGGGCTGTGGTGGCGTGATAGTCAGCCATTTTCGGCTGCTATGGTGGATTCTCTGTTTTGGAATGGCCTTTAATCTGCTTTCACGATTACACAACCAAACAAGTTAATAATTCTTTGGACTTTTTCCATTTGGGTCAACCAAACATTATTGAAATAATTAATAAAATGTTTTCTATGTTGGGCTTTTCTATCTACCCTTTTGGACTTTCTGAACTAAATGATGCCTATGTGTTTAAGTATCACATACAAAAGGGCATCAATTTCGAGAAATTAGCCATTTCCTTTAGCCCTAACACCAACATAAGGGTTATTCATATTATTCGAGATATTTTTCACTTTGAACTGTCTATTAATTGTATTAAAGGAATGTGGTCATTTGTGACATAAATTTTTAAGTAATTTGCTACTTGAGCCATCTTATTAATTATTTCAAATGAATATGATTGTTTGTGACCTAAGCTTTTGAGCAATTTGCGGCTTGAGTCATCTTATTAATTGTATTAAAGGAATATGGTCGTTTGCAATCTATGCTTTTAAGACGGGCGAAGTGAAGTTTCCAGAGAGTCTAGGGACCTATGTGCAAAAAATTTGAAAGTATGGAATGATGGGCACGGAAATTGAGGTGTGGAAAGGTGTGCACGACGCCTCGAATTCCACAGCAAGTCCACCGCCCTAGGTAGTTCGCCAAGGAGCTCGGCACTACACAGAAGAAAGTTCTCCTTCACTAGATCTCTCGCCCACAGAAGCAAATCAGCTCGCCCCCACATTAGAAATATCATGATGTGAACGAGCATGGGGAAAATGTTGACAGACGAACTAAAGCGAACTACTAAAGAAAGATTAACAAAATAAATAGCACAATGCTTGGGAGCTCGCCAGTAGCTCGCCAACATGGTCTAGTGCCATATCATCAACCTTGACCAGTCAACGCCACAAGAAGAGAAGGAGCTCGCCAGGTTGACACTTCGCCACGTCACCATCTTTAACCAATCAACACTATGAAGGAGGAAGGAGCTCGCCCAGTTGCTTAGGTGCCATGTGACCGATACTTGACCAAGTGAACACCAGAGAGAGAAAGAGCTCGCAAGGGAGCTCGCCCATACCAGAGGCCAAGGTCTGATCCTACTACCATCATCACATCCAAAAGCAACACAAGGCAAGGGAGCTCGCCAAGGAGCTCGCCCAGTCCGAAGTGAAGCCAAGAATAGTGTAAGAAGCTAGTAGTGATGTAGTAGGACAAAGCAGTGTAATTAGAGCATAATAGTGAGTAATGACAGGTGTTAGGGACACTTATCAGCACATTAGTCTAAATAAGCCCACTAAGGGCCACCTCATTACATGCAAACCTATAAATATGTCTCTTGTAACATTTTTCTCTCTCTAAGCTCATAATACCAACAACACTTTCGCTTACTACTTTCTCTCTCTAAAAAAATTCTCTGTAGAACAATTAACAAGATTATTGTTTGGTAGGATTACAGTGTTAATACAACCACTTAAACACCAAATTAGATAATTCTACCAACGGAGGGAGCTTCAGACGCCCAGTTGTATTTATAGCTTCGTGGAATAGTAATGCCAAAAATAAAAAATCGATGAATAAAAATTGAAATTAAAATAATTTTGTTACTGCAGACTACAGAAAGGCTCAGTTAAATGCATCCACTTTTATTAGTAGTACACCCATAGATAAGCACGCACACAATAAATTTTGTACACCCATCAATAACTTCCTAAATTACCCTTCAACAAAAAAAAGCCCTAATTTTTCTTTTCTCATTAACGACATCACACCCTTGATCTTTTCTTTCAAAATTTCCGTATATCTTTAAAAGATTCAAAAAATTTACTGTGTTTACAAAAAAAAATTGAAAAAATTTAATTTTTTCATAAAATATATGTACATTAGTTTTCTTTAGAACTTGTTCATTTTATATATTTGAAACGTGTTTGGTATGTTAGTTTTTTTTTTTTGGATCATAATGAAGATGGTGATAGTTTTAGACAAAGAAATTGCATTTTTTTTTCTTTAGATTTTTTCCTCAGTTATGAGGCTTTTTTTTTTCTGTTTTGGATTTTTTTGGAGTTATGGTAGTGGGTGGATCAGTATTGTAGCTTGTGGGTGTATCAGTATTGTAGCTTGACAGAGACGAGGGTATATTTGTCTTTTCATGTATTATTAAGATTAACTAGTATATCACACGTGCATTTGCACGGTTTGTAAATATAAAATATATATAATATTTATTTTTATTATAGTTATTTTTACATAAAAATGTGTATTCTTTTGTTGTTAAATAAAGTGTAAAAAATATTACATACATATTTTGTGCACAATTCGTACATGCACCTTTTGTGCACGATTCGTATATGTACATTTTGTGTATAATACATGCATGCACATTTTGTGTACGATTCTTATGTGCATATTTTTTGAATGATTGATATATACACTTCTCGTGATTGATCTCTATGTTCACATTTTGTAAATAATCCATATATGCACATTCAATACAAATTTCTTGAATGATCCCTATGTATGCATCTTTCTTGAACAGTTAGCCTATTCAGTTGCACGATTTATAGAAATTCAATTACTAGATTGAGAAGATGAAAATCCAATAATATATCATAAAACTATTTTGAAACCATGTTTTGTCCATCTCAAACTCGTCTTTTAATTGAATTTCACTTTTAATATGC
Source organism: Prunella vulgaris (assembly GCA_026898435.1). Taxonomy (NCBI): domain Eukaryota; kingdom Viridiplantae; phylum Streptophyta; class Magnoliopsida; order Lamiales; family Lamiaceae; genus Prunella; species Prunella vulgaris. Next base: position 137,883 of record JAPKLY010000126.1, read on the forward strand.
ACTAGTCCACACTTTCGTCTATATTAAACCGTACAAGTAGAAATACATATATGAATGTACATTGTAATTGTCCCTTCTCACATTAAAGATTCTATACAGTTCATTTCGTTGGAATATGGATAAGATTTTAATTGGACGTACGATTTTGGAGCTGAGAATTCCAGATCCATAACAAATTCAATGGTACATCGCAATAAGATTCTCATCCTTTAATTTTGGAAATACATCAACATATATATGTTCAACCTATTCCAATACAATCACCGAATAAACATGAAAAACGGGTGCAAACATAAAAGGCAAATACGAGTGAGTATAACATAAAGAGTAGTGTACCATTCTGTCGGAGCATCATCCACGAAAACGGACGGCAGAATGCATTTCTCCATGTGATTTTGTCATCGAAACCAAATCAAAGTTATTTCAAGTGAGAAATTTGTGATAGTACTCAGTTGTCTCGATTGAAGAGACAGATATAATATCAGTAATGGAAATCGAGGGCCGCGTGGTCGGGGTATGGGGACGGGCAGGAGTAGAGAAGATGTGGAGGGGGGAGTTTGCGCGCCATTTATTTGAGTTTTGCCGTCATAGTTTAATGTTCAGTGATCCTTCTAGATCGTCACGAGGCTTTTACTTTTACTAGTTAGAATACACGTGATACGCACGTTATTAATAATTATTTACTGAAAATATTGAGAATATGCATTGTACATTTTCATATCAAAAAAATTCCAATAAACAAATTCACTACTTGAATCTCTATGATACACATACAGAAAAACAGATAGCAAGTACCTTCTAAATATTTTGAAAGAATGTTAAGTATTAGTGCTCCTTGGTCAACCTATTCATTTTGAAAAAGTAAAGAATAAGCAATCAAGATAGTAAGCTAGTTGTTTGGTAATAACTAATAACAAACACAAAATAGTCGTAATTAACGATTAATAGTAATGTGATGAGGATCAATGGTTGCTAACTATGACATCAGAGTTGTTATATAATATTATAGTTTATTAGTTGTATATTAAAATTAAGCACAATCAAGAGTAGGGTATTAGCAAATGAAAGTTTATAGTTCAAATTTAAATTTTGAACTTGTCTACAGTTCAAATTTAAAATTTGAATTTATCACATGTATTTTGATAAATGATAATCTTTTCATGAGACAATCAATGCAAAATTATTAATTATTTTTTTATTTTTTAAATTAAACTTGCTTTTTTATGTTATCAGAAGTTACGATTAACAAACTAATAAAATTGATAAAATTCTGATTAAATAATATAAAAGAAAGTTGTATTTGTTATTTTACAAAAAAAAAAAATTATTAAAAAATTAATAAAATACATTTTTTTTTAATTTAAGGTCACACTCACTTATTCCTTTTCTTTTAATGTGTGGTCTCATATTATAAAAATATCTATGCACTAAATAAAATTGGCACATCAACTTGTAATAAATATGTTCAAGTAAAATAAATAAGGCTCAAGTTATTTGCACCCACACCTATTAATAGTACACACATTTTATAATTTTATTAATTTAAAATATATATATATATAATACCACAAATACCCTCTTTACTCTCTGTCGAAATAGATTCACCCACTTTAATAATTGAAGAAAACTTTCGAAGAGTAAAACAATAAAATTATAAAATATCAATTAAGATGAAATTTAAAGAAAAAAAGAAAAAAAATTCAAAAATAATTTTAACAAATTTTTTAATAATCCAGTAATACTTGAATGAAAATTTGAACGAAAATATCCAGAATTTTTTTAATAATATTAACGAAGAAATTCAGAAAAAAAACTAAAAAATAATTTTATTCCGTTATATTAAAATATAAAATATCTTCGGCAAAAAATAGAAGTCTAAATTTTTGACAAATGTTTTCAAAAACTGGTCTAAAATCGAAAAAAAAATTGTTACTTCTTCTGTCCCATAGAAATTTGCACATATTCTTATTTGGACGTTTCACACACATTTGCACACTACTAAAAAAGAAAATATTAATTTATGTACACAATCACAAACCTACACACATATTTACCTAGCTACTTTATATATAAAATACATTTTTCTTAAAAAATATGTCGTCCCCGTATTGTGCAAATTCCTACGGGAGACGGAGGGAGTAATATTTTTTATAAAATAATTTAATAAAAAAAGAAATTTTAATATATTTTTCACAACATGAGAATTAAAAATATTACATTTGGACGCAAAAATTGTGATTGAAGGAGTAGAATAAGAGGAACAGGGGCTGTGAGAGAAGGAAAAAATCCATTATTTCTCGTAACTATTCTCGTTCGGGAGGGGGAAGATGATGATCGGGGGAGGAGATGAAATGAAGTTGAGAGAGAGAGAGAGAGATGGGTGCGTGTAGAGATGTTAAACGGGCTGGCCCTAACCCTACAGGGCTCCGGGCCTAAACGGTCCCGGGCCTTAGCGGTTCATCCTTAACGGGCCGCTACATGCTCTGATCTAACACTAACCCTAGCGGTCCGCGGGCTAAACGGGCCACTAACGGGCTCGGGGTAATATTTTTTTACAAATTTAAAATTTAATATAAAATAGAACTAGTGATTTAATAACTAAAGTTCACACATCCCTAAAAGTTTTGAATTAATTGAGATCTAGCTTATTTACTTATTTTCTATTTTAATCTGCAGTTAAGTTATTAGTTAATAATAAATTAGTAATTAATAATTAATAAAAATATAATTAATAAAGTTTATAATTACGTAACACAAAGTGAGGAGAAATCTGGCCAGCCCATACAATCACTTTCCAATTTAATTAACTTATATTATATTTTAATTATTTAATTTAATTAAAAAAAAACCGGGCTACCGGGCCAGCCCGGTTAACCGGCGGGCTAGCCCGTTTAGCCCACGGGCTAACCGGTCTGGGCCAAAAAGGCCCGATTTTATACTGGCCGCCATATGCTCGGACCTAACCCTGTAAAAAACATGGTTAAACGGGCCAGCCCGCCAGCCCGCGGCCCGTTTAACATCTCTAGGTGCATGCGTGGGTTATAGTAGGAAAAAAAGAAAAAATAAGAATTTAAATGAGTGAAAATAATAATTCATGTGTGTACTTCAAACAACAATGAGTGCATATAACCTAGAGAAAGTTGGGCCAAGGTTTCATTAATGGCCCATATTTAAACCTAAAATTTCAGAAACCCACTTATCCACATTGTAGTCTTGGTTCTCTTCCTCAGTCATTACGATTACGGATTTTCAGCGCCCAGGCATAGCTGCCTCCTCCACCTCAACCGCCGCCTCCTCCCAGTCGACGGCAAGTACTGGTGCTACGACGCTCCATTTACATTGGTAATCGTTTGTCTGTAAGAGAATTTGTGAATTTGTTCGTTATTTTTTAGCATGTTAGAGCTTAAACAGCTGATTGTTGCGATGTTGTTCGTAATTTGGGAATTTGTTCGTAATTTTTTACAGCATGTTAGATCAAAACTCCTCAATATATTAGGTCAATTGATGCATTGTTGTTCAGCGAATGGTGTTAATTTAGGTTTATTGCTTTGTTGTTTGTACAATAAAGCGTAAAAATCAATTCTCGAAAAAAAAAAGAAAAACCCTAAGATAATGCTCACGCTACATTCTTGGTTTCTTGAACACCTGTGGATTTGGTTATAGGGAACTGAAAAATATGTACCGAATTAGAATTTGGATCCTTCTTTGCTACTTGATCTTTCAAGTGTAATGAATATGCAGCAAGCTCAGCTGTTTAAAATAAAAAATCGAGTTTCTGGGCCAATTCCAATTGAACTCAGTAGCTGTTAATATCATGGCCAGCAGTAGCTCACTTGTTTTGTGGAAAACTAAGTGTACATGCTTTTCTCTAATTAATACCTGGTGGAGTCTTAAAAAATATTAAAAAATTAACAAATAGGATCAAAGAATTGAAGATGACTTCCAAAAGAAAGAAATCTAATGGCATAATGACAAAAACAGTTGTTGCATTATCATAGAGGCTTTCGAATGTATAGAGGGACTGAGGGAGATATGACCTCCTCCACCAGGTGATTTCTACTTTGAATAAGCATTTCTCTGCTTTATGTGAAGTCATTTTTCAGTGATGCCTATATTTCACTGCTGCCTATATTGAAGTTATAAGCATTTGTCTGCTTTAAAGCAACAAGTTTTAATTGCTGCCTATATTGATTTGTTCATTATTTGCATTACAGAGAAGTGAAAAATGTTGTTTATATGATCATCCTCATGGTGAATGGGAAGTCATTTTGACCATAATCATGAAGTAGTTATTAATTAGTGTTTCATACGCCGCCGTGTTGATTTTTGGGTTTTACAGTGTCGTCCTCGCTGTCTGCTTCCAGTTTACAACATCCGCCCGCATCGCGTGTTGTTGTGAATGAGGGAGACAGTATGTGTAGGAACCCTGATTTTTTTATTTATATTGCCTATTGTGTACAATATTATAAACTACCACGCAGAGTATATATATTGTATACGAGTTATATCATGAGTTATACATCCTATCAAATAGAGTATTAATTTTGTATAGGGGGACCAAATACAACCTATCAAACACAATATATCAATTATTTTATAATCGAATACACCCTATACTAATATCTCTAAATTTGGTATAAATTTTATAAGCCCTATCAAACACTCAGCGATCTCCTTTTATTGCTACTGCTATTACTATGTGAAGATTGAAAGCAATTTGTCATATTTTGATCTAAGCATTGGTGCTATGAGATGTAAATGGTGGAACCCTAACTGGTAGTTATTCGTTGTTAATTCATTGATGGTGTTCTGTAAAATCTTATAATTTCTGTATGTGCATCATTTTTTGTGTGCATTCCTCCTTTTTTTCGTGGTAGTACTGAGCTCATTTCGGAAGAGACAAGCTGCGTTGGGTTCTTTTGAAAATATCAATTTTTTTCTCCCCTTGGAATGCAGAGAATTATACTAATAAAAAAGGTTGAGGAAGAAGAGACAGAAAATGCCGCTAGGGCTGATATTGGGAATAGGAAGAGTCTTCAGAAGGAAGAGAGCTTCGACGCTTGATATCCTGACATCTAAGAGGAGCCCCAAAGGTTATTACAAGGGGAAAAACTGCAAGCCTACTGGTTTTCACACCCGCAAAGGTAGTATTGATTATCCAAAAGTAATTGCTGGGGTTAATTTTTTGCTGAAATGGCTGCGGGGGGGTTGAAAATTATGTAGCTTTGAAGTGTAATTGATTGTTCGGTGATATATTTGTGTAAAGATAAAATCAAAATAATAATAATGAACAAAAATTCTGCATATTGGTGTGTGGATTACATTGTTTTATTCAAAATTTGTTTATTACATTTGTAAAAAGTGATGTTAATGTGTTAGGTTGGTTTTAAAGATGGAGAGTTTGAGGAAATCACGTTTGACAAAGTGGATATAATTTGGCGTATAAAATGGATCTACGTTAATATGATTGTAAAGGCACAAATCTGTTTTATTAACGGAATTTGTAAATTGAGAAAGATTTTATGAATTTGAAGGGTGCCCCCAAGCCCTATCTCTTGTTTAAGCCTGTTCGAAGCTCATCAAATAACAGCATCAAGTTATATTTGTCTGCAGGTGGTTATGTAGTTCAGCCTGAAAAATTGCCAAACTATTTGGTACCTGATTTAACTGGCTTCAAGGTATGTATGCTCAATTTGTTGAAAATATGATAATCTGAAATCACAGAATATGGTATCAATTAAGCAACCTAGCTAGTGCTCACCCAAGTCGCAAATATGATAATTAGAAGTTTGGTTGCCCAATTTGCTTTTCTTTTTGACTGTGGCATTTTAGTTGGTTATTGTAGTGGGTGCCCGTCTCTTTCAATATGTTATCTTAGTTTCTCTGGTATTATCTCTTAGTAGTGGACGGTTTAAGGAAGTATGTTAGTGCCTTTAAACACACCAACTACTTCTTTTCTGTGGTTCCAGTTCAATAATCCACATGCTTCATTCCTTAAATTGCGTGACTTTTTGTTACACTTCAAATCCCTGTCTAAAGTTATCAATTCCTTTGGAGAGTTGGTACCTGCTTTGCTCTTGCTGTAAGGGGGTCAGGGTTCAACCTTTCGCCACCCTGATTATCCCAGTTTGTTAAAAGAGTTGAATTCATCAAGTCCTTCAAAAAATAGGTATAGTGGATCCATATAGATGTCCACTGAATAACTGTTTACCGCATTCTCACTGTATTCCCTTTAGAAATTACACCAAGCTTATAATGGCAGTTGGGTAAACACTACTATGTGTCAGTGGCCAGTGGGTGTGTTTTAATCTAGATCTGTTTGTATTCAATTTCCTTGTGGTAGGTATTTAATATCCAACTAGCATCCTAATAAAGTCCTCACTCATCACCATCGAATTGATTCCATGACAATCTGTTATTTGTCATTTAATTGATACATTTATAGATGTCCACTTTTAAATTTGTAGGTCTTGTGTACACATTGTCTGCATAAGAAATGGTACTAGTTATGACAACTAAAAGCCTGCTCTCGTAAGATTGTCAATCAAATGGCGCTGTTGGAATATGATTGTGTATAGATACATTTCTTATGCCTGGAAAGAATTATATTGTAAAATGCTTATTCTAGAGACTGATCCTAATATGTTTATTCCTTGTGTTCTGCAGCTAAAACCTTACGTGGCCCAGTGCGCAGCACAAGCTGCTGATTCAACTAAATGACTGGTAAAATGCTTTCGCATTTAGAAAACAAAAGTATGCAATTAGATCTGCTCTGTTTGATCAGTTGGGATAAAACTTTTTGTTCGTTAATGTATTCAGTTCAGTATTCCAAGTGAATAATGAACAATAGTACTACCTCCGTCCCACAAAAGTTTGCATATTTTCCTTTTTAGTTTGTCCCACAAAAGTTTGCACACTCCAAAAATGGAAATATTCTTTTAAATCTCCACCTTTAAAATATCTACCTCACAATCTCTACCATACACATTCTACTCATTACACTTTTCATTAAAAGCCGTGCCCCCAAAAGTACCGCAAGCTTTTGGGGAACGGAGGTAGTAGTAAATTGTCAAATGGGCAACTAAGCCCTGGCATCGTTTAACATGGGTTTAATCCAGTCGGATGTGTCCTATCAGATCTCACGAGATCCATTAAATCTTTTTTCTTTTTTTGGTGATCATGATTAGTTTGTTTATGATAGTGATGGTTTGGTTTTGTCTCAAAATATTAGAAACATTCTTGCTAGTCCAACAACCCCTTAGCTAAGTTTCTTTGGCTAGATGTAATGTAACATAGTATATGTTGTTTGATACCTTTAAATAAATGAGTAACCAGAAAATTTTAGGTCCACCCTACAGAAAGTGATGGGTGGTTGTGTCTTAATAAATCCTCGGGGTGATTTGGTAGTTGACAATTACTACTACACTTCTTAGAGTAGTATATTCCTTTTCCAACTTTTCTTTGTTTTTTCTTGACTAATAAATGTGAAGATGTGGCCTTGTATTTATTACAGATATGAATGGCATATAATTGAATAAAAATATGTTTATATTTTTGTGTCGGTGATGTGTGCACTGCACAAGATGTATTTTGCGCTGGAAGGAAAAGTTGTGTCCAAATGTACTTGGTCTGTACGCACACTTACATCCTGGAATTGTTGTATTCAAGCTAATGGAGGATTGTGATTGAATCTTTACAAAATACTTAGTTTTAATATTACAATTTAATTTATGGGCAATCTTTTCTATTCAGATACAACTTTAATTATATATTTGGTGAAATGACTTTTGAAATGTTAAGTTTAGAGAAGTTTTTTAAATAAGTTTAGCCACTTAAAGTGATTGTTTACAAACTCAACATAAAAAGTAAAAGTACTTATTTTTTTTTTTAAATCACTTAAAACATGTCTTCAACAATTATTTTAAGTGCTTATTATTTTTTTTGGTCAAGTAATAATTTTTAGCTTTTAATTTTTACTTAAGCACTTCTACACATTCTCTAATAAAATAAAATTCAATACATTTTTTAGAAATATTTTTTTTGTAAACATATTTTTTAAAATTATTTAAATTTAAAATACTTCTTATTTTTAATTTTACTATTAAAATTATTTAATATTATTTTTTCAATTGTACTAGAAATTGTAAACATGCACTAAGTAAGGCTGGTGGCTAAGTCCGAATAGTTGTGCTACTTTTTGTGAGGGAGTGGCGTTTCGTAATTTAGTGATACATAATTGACTTGCTGAAAATGTGTTCGTAAGATAAGTCAGTGGGTTACATTAAGAAAATTATTGAACCAGAATATTTAATTAATGAAATATATTAAATATAAAAAATAGTACATAAATATTAAAAATTTTATGAACGTGTTACATAATCCATAAGTTAATTGAGTTTCATCTCAATTAAGTAATTAATATTAAATTGAAATCCGGTCACATACAATATTTTTTATAAATATTTCATTCAGTTTGACAAAATTTTGTTCCTTTTGCAAACATATTCCATCACACTATTTTATTGATTACCCTTATAATACATTATTTTTTCTATCTCACATATTTACTTTATCGATAAATTATCAATATTTAATTAAAATTCGTGCTTAAATAAAAGAGAATACTCTACTAGGACGGATGGAGATGTATATATAAATATAATTGCACAAAATATACTTAGTCGAATCATGAGCTTGACAAGTTGAGTTTTACCATGTTTTTTTAGAGTTTTTTTCCTTTTCTTTTTTCTTTTCTAAGAATATTACCGAGTAATTTTCTAAAAATTGGTAGTTGCTAGTCGATCGGACTACTAAGATCTAGCGACTAGTCGAAAGTACCTAAACGATAAGTATAATTAATTATTTAATAAATTAATAATACATAAAATAATTTAAAAAAAAGTAATATCACCACATTTCAATATTACAATTATAAGTGCTAATAACCATGAAACTCAAAATTCAATTAATCCATAATTTAAAAACAAAAAATGACACATTAGTTCAAACTTTTAAGTTCTACATATTAAAAATGACAACACCAAAATTGAAGAGGTTTTTAAAAATAACAATACAATATTAAAAAGATTTAAGTTAGAACGGTCTAGTTGACACCCAGACGGTTTAGTCAGCACCTAGTCGACCTAAAAAGAAAGAAACAGTTCTAATCGGGAATGACCTAGTCGGTGCCTAGACGGTCTAGTCGCCGACTACTTTTTCAAATGATTTTGGGTGTTTTGATACAAATCGGTCAAGGGCTGACTAGCTATTAGTCGCCAACTAATCGGCCGACTTGACCGACTTTTAAAACACTATTACCATGTTTGGTGGCATTTGGATTGCCAAGTCTAAAATGTCTTTTTTTTTTAAAAAAAAGAAAAAGAAAGAAAGACCCAAAAATTTGTCCTCTCTAAAATTATATTTTTAAAAATGTGAACAACACAATATTCTCCATTCTTGGTACCTACATTTGCAAACTATTCCCAAATCCTGAAAGTTCTTACAACTATTAAAAAAACTAAAAAAATATAATGGAGTTTGGGTGTTTAGGGGAGTTGGTAAGATATTTTACAGAATATGATGATATATATTGAATAACATAATATGTGCAAGTGCAAGATATCAAAAAAAAAAATCGAGAATAAAAATGGGTAGCGATGTGGGATAAATCGTAAATGGCATGTCCATTTTTAACTCCCATAACTAAAAGAAACTCACCTGGCCCAATAAGATTTGGAAAATTTAAGTCACAGTGAGATTTTTATTTTTTATTTTTTATTTTTTATTTTTTATTTTTTTATGACGGGACAGTATGTGAGAGATCATTTCACGAGTAAGAATCCATTTAATTAAAATTAAATAAAAAGAATTAATTTGAACTCTATATAAAATTAAAGAAAGAATAATTTCACGACTAAAATGCATGCGTAAGACGGTGAGAACGTAAAGTTTTATGAATAACATAACATAAAATGTTTTCTTTTTGGCGATTAGAGTCATTTATTTCAAAATTTAAATTGAAGCACACAAAAGTGGTTTGTGTTTTTAAATTGTTTATTAGGTTTATTTTTATATTTCAACTTTGTATTTTGGTAATCTTAGTTTATGAGTTTTCAGCACTGCATTTGTCAAATAATTACATTCAAGTTTTTACAGTATAAACTATGAAAATATTTAATTAAGATATATTCAATATTTAAATTGAGTAAATTAAATATACCTGTATAATGAAGGGAAATAAAAATTATTTTACTAAAAAAAGTAAATTGACAGACTAATATATATAGTGGCCCATACAATAATATATATATATATATATATAATGAGTGACTTATTTTTTGTCAATCTATTTATTTTTATTGAGATATCAACGGCCTCACTTGAATGTCGGAGGATGTAACACATAACAAATTAATTAATTAATTACTTTGCTTGGCTACTTGTTCATCTATATTAATATTTGTTGCAGGATTTCTGGCTTTCTGCATGGACATGAACAAAGTTGGGTTTTGAATAAATTTCCTTTTATAATCTGTTGAATGACATCATCCAATTTTTTTATTTCTTTTTGGGGGAATTATTAAGTTACAAATTAAAGTATATATCCCAAAAATACATATATAAATACCACATTTCATGAAAGTTTTTGTGAAATACATATATGTCATTTTTAAACTATATTATTACATGAAATTTGAAGTTCAATATAAAACAAAATTAAGATTAATATGATATAAATTCACAAGGTGCGATTTTTTTACACCCTGATACACATTTTTTTAAATTAGTATATATTAGGAATCATGTTTTCACATCAAAGGTTGGATATTTTGTGTATCATATTGCAATAACAGAAAATGTTTTTTTTTTTATTATTATTATAGTTTTGAAAGTCGTGTTAAAATAATACTGAGCTTAAATGTTGTGAATTAAATAAATTTAATTCTAAAATAGATTTATCATATATAAATATAATTCTTAGCTCCAATTTTATACAATGATTAAAGAATTAATAATTTCTCCACTTCTATTTATGTAGTGGGATTAGCTAATCTTGATCATTAATTATAAGATAAATACTCCAAATTGTTACTTTTACTTTTCTTTTCTTTTCTTGGTTAAGACTGATGACTTCAACGCCGCCAGCACAAGAAAGAAGATCAAGCTTGACGATAATTATAATATACATATATAATCAAAAATAAATTAATTGACACACACATTATAATTTACAAATTTAAATACATTCGTGGGTCCCACACATCCACCCGTACGATAATGGACTTTTCAAGCACGCACACCACACACTTTTGTGAATCACCCTTGGAACCTCACATGAAACATCATGGAACTTCCCATGCACACACACTCCCTCTCTCTCTCTCTCTCTCTCTCTCTCTCTCCTCTATATATACCCACACATACACTACATTTGTGGAGAGAGACACATGCACATGATAAAGAACATGGAATCTTGGAAGCCAAAGCTGGTGACAAAGTCGAAGCAGCAGCAGCAGCTGGCTAATGCACCTAATTGCAAGAAACACCCTAAACACACACAATCTCCGGGCGTTTGCTCCATTTGTTTGGCTGATAAGCTTTCCCAATTATCCAACTCTACTCATCATCTTTCCTCCTCAAGATCGGTGTATTCTTCTTCTTCTTCTTCTTCGTCTTCTTCGGTTTCTTCCTTGACTTCTTCGGAGGCTTCGTCGTGCTCGTCTCCGATGGGGATGAGGGTTTTCAACAAGAGTAGATCAATGGCTTTTGTGTCTCAACATCATGACATTATTAAGAAGATTAGTGGTGGCTTTTGGTCGAAATTGCTGCCTAGAAATACTAATAGAAAATTGATGCACTCAACAACTATGCACGTTGAAAGGGTTATCACGGCAGTTCATTAGTTGTTGTTGATAACCTTTTTTTTTTAATTTTTGGATCCTCAAAAATTATTTCATTTATTTAATTCTCTTTAGTTTGAGTTTGTTGATGAAGATCAAGAAAGCTTAAGACATATATATATATGTTCGTGAAGAAGTGGAAATTAAACCGCTGCAGACTTTATTTATTATTTTATTTTTTTTGGAAGATGTATTTGTGTTGCTTGATCATTTATATATTCGTTCTTTTTTAAATAAATTATTTTCCTGTTCTCGACAATGTTTTTTATTTATTAATTAATTAATAAATATTTATGGTTTCTTGAATTTTATTTTGTTCAAGAGTTAGAAAGTAGTTTCCAGATTTTGCAAGGTTGGAATTGCAGGTAAAATTAATTAGGGCATATTCATAAATGAGTAGTTGGTCATTGGAAATATTGAGATGACATTTAAACATCGGGTCGGGTTTTTTTTTTTTGTGAAATTAGTTTCAGCATTTAAGGAAAACTATGTAATTGAATACTACAAAAGCATTCTGTCACACAGCTCACAGCTGGCAAAAAAGGGTCTGTCTACATTCCTCGCAATTTCTTTAGAATTAAAATTAATCTAAAAATATTTAAATGGGAGTTTTCTTCTCTTGTGGACATAAACGCTACGTCCGTCTCTTAAAAATTTACGGTACTTTTGTGAACATGACTTTTAAAAAAAGTGTAAAAAGTAGAATGTGTATAGTAGAGATTGTGAGGTAAAGATTTTAAAGGTGGAGATTTAAAATAATATTTTTATTTTGGGAGTATATAAAATTTTTGTGGGATAAACTAAAAAGAAAAGTTTGGTGATGGCAGTATATTTTAACCAGTATTTAAAAAATTATGAAGAGTACCTTATAATCGCTTTTGTACTTTATGTTTAAACAATTATTTTCCAATCTACTGCTTTTGCTTATTCAAATAATCATATTAAATTTTAAAGCCTGAAATCTTGTAGCAGGTTGTCCCCTACTTTTTTTTTTTAATGGCATACGAGACAATTAATTATGTCCACAATTATGTTAATCCTGAAAAGCCCTGTGCATTTATTCAATATTTTTTATGAATATTTCTTTATATAAATATATTTTTTCTCACTATGAATATAAAGGTGGAATTTGGTAGTGACGGGGTGTATTTTATGTTTCAGATATTAAATTATCGATGAAAATTTTATCAAATAAAACAGTGCCAGAAAAAAAAAACATTAATTCTTATACTACAAATTCAAATGCATTTTTAAATCATCAAATTTATTTTGAACAATCACTCTCTTATTTTTTCCGAACACTCACACTTGTTTTCACTAAATAGTTAGTAGGTGTATTTTGTTTTATGGATAAATTGATCTATCCAATATTTTGACGGAACAGATCAATTTATCCATAAAATAAAATACACCTTATAAAAAAAAAGAACAATTATTTAAAATACATTTGAATCGAACGATGCACATAATCAGCAGAAAAACTTCCTCACCGAAAAAACAGTAAACAATATCCATCTTTACAACACCAAATTTCTTTATTTAAAATGATGGTGATATCCAATTACAATGCAAGAGTAGGGTCTGATCATTACACATCACAAAATGCAGATCCGATAATCTGAATTTCTTACAACAACAAAAACTCGAGTATTACAGAAAAATGCTTAACAAGAAAAGCAGAACTATATAACCTAAGTACAGGCGCTCGCATTATGTACAGAACATTACTTAGCATGCTTATAGGTAGTATTCAGATGGCAGTGTCATGCAAGGATAGATACAACACATACATATATATAACTCAATCCGATTTGTTTGAATCATGGGTGGTTCGTCGGGCAGTGGAGTAAGCTTTAAGTGCCGATCCTGTCACATAAACAGAACGTTTAGCCAGCACTACACCTTTCTCTGCTGCAATCCACAACATCCAAAAGAATCCGATCCAACCTACAAATTTTGCCATCGACAATAACCATTACCCTTGATACACATAACAAGTAAGGACAGAGTAAAGGAGGGAGAGAGAAGCATGATACACTTGGTTTCTGTCTCAAGACTTCGGTTAAATTCATACGAAAATATAAGAATTGCATTACTATTCATCATGAGTATGACAAGGTTGAGATGCATACACCAATGCTCAATATGCTGTAAGAATAAACTTAATACGAGGAATTTTTTAATGTACGAAACAGAATATGAATTCAACTAATAGTACAATGTATATGACCAGCTCAAAATCTCATCGTCAGAAACGCTCACATGGATTGCTTTCAAAAAATTGTGATTAATTTTCATCAGGCCTTAAAATTAATATCCAATTCTTGCTTGCTCAAATAGACACACAGACAGTTCAAGAAGGATGATACTTTCTTATTTTCATTATATTTATTTGGACTACCAAATATCGAAGAAGAATATAAGGTAAACCATGAGAGAACTATGTTAATGCCTATAGCAATAAGAACAGCAATAGCACAAAAAACTGTTGCAGTTGAGATGACAAATATCGAAGAAGAATATAAGGTAAACCATGAGAGAACTATGGTAATACCTGTAGCAATAAGAACAGCAATAGCAGAACAAACTAGTGCAGCTGAGATGACAAATACAGCTACCGACAATGCCCCGACATAAATGACTGCAACACATGCAAAGAATAGAGCCAAGAATCCTCCAGCTGCTGCTAAAGAGATTAGAAGAGAAATAACAACAGCATTGATGGTTGCTGCCACAAAGAAAAGCATAAAGACGAACAATCCCGCCAATGTGAGGAAAACAATTGTCCCTACCTGAAATAGGTATCAGCATTATGAGATAACAATTATGTAGAACAAACCAAGAAGGTGAACAGAAATTCCATGATTGACAAAACTTGTATACACCAGGCGCACAGCACACCATGCTACTCATGTATCTTTTCAAGGTATTAGTTGTTTTCACTACAATATATTAGTAATACTGAAAAGTATAAATTGTTTTACTAAGAATGATAGTAGTGTACAATTGCTTGCACCGTATACCTGGTGCATACGAGTGTTATTCTACATGATTAGGTCCAAAATAATATTTTTGCATAGAAATGAACAATAGGAACCTACAATTTGATTCAGAACTAATGATCATTGCTTCGGGAGAGATTTAGTGTAGATGAGCTGGTTAATAACTTGAGAAAACTATCTCAGTCAAAATTTCCTTTACAAAAAAACCTGAATTTATTAATAAAAACAGAAAAAAAAAAAAGAGGAGATTCCAGATGATCATCCAAATATATAAAACATATAGCCAGGTGGTTTGACAATCCTTTAAACAGGAAAGCCTATCTTCAGACATTTTAGAGACAATCTAACACCATGAGAGAACAGAATACCGTGGTTATTTTCCCAATGAAATATTGAAAACCAATCTCAGAATTAAAAAGATAATTCTAAGAACAATTAAGTTGAAATTTTGAACAAGAGTGGCTTTCTCAATAAGAAAGAAATGCTCGTCCAAACTCAATGCAGAAGTTGTGAACTAGAGAACTGACTCTTCTGTCTCCATTAGCAATGGCACAAACACTAATGATACTTCAGGTTCTTTGCTTCTTAAAAACTCACGCCTTAATAGGAAGGAAACATATACTGATGTACAAGATGCATAAACAAGGCATCCATTGCCTCAAAGATTTCAGATGTGATGACAGCCTTAATAAACGAGAAACTATTATTCATTATTCCATACGTCCAACCAAAACAAACATATACTTAAATTATTCATCAAAATTTTCAAAACATAGGATTTCAAGCTGTGTTTATTTTGGGTTTAGCACATATGAACTTAGGACATTGCGCCCTCCATTCCATGCGAGTTTGAGATTTAGAATCTAATTTTTAAATCTCATACTCAATCAACACCTACACATACCAATAAAACCTATCCTACACATATTTATAAAACCTAATATTGATTTGATGTAAAATTAAATCTCGACCTATTCAAATTCCAAAACAAACACATATATTTACTATTCAAGCTTTACTCAAAATCTCTAGATTCTAAAACCTTGGCCAGCTCTACACACTTAAATCCCAAAACAAACACAACCTCAAAGTCATTGCTTCGCCGCACACCTAAATTCCAAAACAAACATCACCCTAAGGATGACAAATCATGCTGAGGTTGCAGTTAGCAATGGTGAAGTTAATATATTTCCCATTTGCATAGCTCATTGCAAGTATCAACAAGAATTAAGAGAGAAGCATATCTAAATAAATAAATACATAAAGAGCCACTAATTCCTTAAAACCAACATTTTTTATTTTTTCCCAGCCGTCAAACAAGTTGAGGTTCATTTATTATTCAACGAAATTCCATTCCTTTGTCGATTTCTTCGTGTAACCCCAGATTGCCAGATC
Source organism: Prunella vulgaris (assembly GCA_026898435.1). NCBI lineage: Eukaryota > Viridiplantae > Streptophyta > Magnoliopsida > Lamiales > Lamiaceae > Prunella > Prunella vulgaris. Next base: position 154,180 of record JAPKLY010000126.1, read on the forward strand.
CAAACAAAGACCAACGTGTAAAAGAGCAACGAAATCGACTCACAGAAACGACGAGAAGGGCGCGAAGAGGGGTTCCGCGGCGAGTCCAGAGGAGTACACGTTGAGCAGTGTTTCTAGAAGCGTCGCGAAGCAGAGGAACATTTTCAGAAAGGGAGGCTTTAATTCTGTGCGAGAGGGGAACAGATGAATTGAAGAAAATCGCGGCGATCAAACGGGTGAGAATGGTGTAAAGAGTCAAGTCATGCGTCTGGTCCTTGCTTCCATCGCCGGCGCGCTCCTCCACGATCAGGACTTCGTTTGGCTTTCCGGTGGCATTATCCTCCGACTCCATTTCAGTGATTTTAGTGGTGGGTTAGAAATAGTGACGGCGGAATAGAGGTGTGATTGCTTAGTAAAGGTGGTACTGTAGGGGTTGGGGTGGGACTGCAGCATACATACTTCGGCGTATACAGGCGGACACGTGGCGAGAGAACGCCATGTTGGCTAACCAAATGTCTCCCTTATTTGAGGTATTCATTATCCCCATACTAATTAGATCGATAGGGATGTTAATGTTATCGGAAATGGATCTCTGTTAGGCTTCAAATCACATGTTGGATAGTAAAACTTATTGATATTTTTTTTTTTTTTAAATTTTATCAAATCATGATTTTTTGTATTATCGTGTTAATAAGTTAAAAAAAAATATTAACTATTCGATACGTTTTAGTACCCAACATCATTTAATGGTTTCATTGCTCAACAAAAGATCCATATCCGTTATCGGAATCATTTTATCGATGACAGCCAAATTAAAATACCCCTCCACGAAATTTATGTCCATATTTAAAAAAAAAATTCTATTACTCCATTTGTCTAAAATATTTTTATAGATGGTAATATGCATGTTAAGAAAATAAAATTAATTATAAAAAATTAAATAAAAAAATATTTTATCAATTTTTATGGGCGTGAATTATTTTTTTAGAATTGTGGAACGTTTTAAAAAAATTTAAAATTTAAATTAGAATAGAGGGATTATTATTTTTCAACTCTAATTTAAATAAAAATATATAATATTGATTTTATATTTGTATCTATTGTTTTATTTTATTTATTTTATTAAATACTTTATTATTTTTTAATATATGAACAAAAAATATTTGAGTATAAATTTTATAAATGGAGAGAATATATAAATTGTATAAACTTATTTTTTTTCTATGGTAACGTGACAGTCTTGAGGCAATCAATCAAACGTCTCTATTTCTTTTAGGATTATAGTTTTGTAAGTTCAATTTGCCACCAATTAAATTTTGATCCATATTGTTTTTTTTTTTTTTTAGGTTTTGAAAGTTAAAAAAATAGATTTCAATTTTATTTACTTATGCTTGTTGCGATCAGAATTATATAATTTTATGCTTCTAAAATGAAATTTAGAATCAAGGTATATCCTCAAAAGAATAAGATTTTCATGATATCAAAGTGTAAAAGTATTGTAGTGTTTTTAGTATAATATTGGATATTTGAAATGTGAATAACGAACGTACTACAAATATAAATAAAACAAAACATTAAAGACTCAGGGAAGAACCTTCTAACTCTTTCCTCAAAGATGAGTGTTGTATATTTCTTTTGAGAGAAAATAAGGCTACAAAGAGAATCCTTCACAATATGGGGTGGTCCTCTGTACATGAAGGAACAACTCTAATAATAAAAATAGTGCTAAAAGTCATCTCAATCTTTTATGTTAGGATTTGAGTTACAAATATTGATCTATTAATTAATACGATATATACTTTGCAGTAAATACTCTTATCTTGTCAGTATTTTATTATCTTTTTTTATATTGATCTTGTTAAGTCCACGTATTATGCAATAATTCACATGTCAATAATTACTCTCAAGTTCAGGCTTCGACTTCAGTTGGAGCTTGATCTTGATTCTTATTTTATCAGAAATATATTATTTGTTGTGCTATATGTCACCCTCTTTGCTCCCGAGCCTGCAGATGGGATAGCTCAGTGCCCCAGGGAGTCCCGGGAGGTTTAGACCTTGATTGAGGTATCTTTGGTACTTTACTTACCCAGGTGGCTAATTTAAATGAATCGAGTGAGTGTTTTTCGACCTTCAATTGTGTCCCCGAGTTGGTGGTTTTTCCAGTGCTCATTGCTCGTCATAAACCAGTGTTTGCAGAAAAGTTGTGCTCATCGAAGTGTTTAGTATCTATTTAGAATGATTGTGTATGTGCTCATCGAGAGGTCGACATCATCGAGAGACTTTAATGCTCGTGGAGAGCTTAGTACTTATTCTAGAATAACTTTGTACGTATTCGTCGAGAAATGGACTTCATCGAGAAACTTTGATGTTCATTGAGAGCTAGTATTTAGTCTAGAATGACTTTGTATGTATTGTCTAAAAATGGACCTCATCGAGAGACTCTGATACTTGTGGAGAACTCAGTAATTAATCTAGAATGATTTTATACATCTTGTCAAGAGGTTAATCTCATCAAAAGACTTTGGTAGTCTTGAAGAACTTAGGAGGCACTTGGTATGAAAATTCTTCAATGATAATAAGAGTGGGGATACATATATAGCAATTATAGTAGGTAATGAGAACAAATGAAGTACACAACATTGATTTTCCTCCTAAATGGGGTAATCATTACCCCCATTTGATACCCTCATCTCATCATATAATCATTCTTCTCAATCAATCCCACATACCACAATCAACAATATTTTTCTTTGTCAATTTATTTCAAAATTGGACTACAACATTAATGATGTAACCACAATGAACACAAAGTCTCATTTAATATATGTAAAAGTAAAAAAATAAAATAAAATTTTATTTCCATTACCATTGAAAAATTTAAAGCAAGCGCACCGTTAGTACCTAGTTTAAAATGAATTTGCAAGTGATATCGAGAGGTGAATTTTTAACCTCATGAAATAGTGATACCAAAAATAAATAAATAAACAATGAACAAAGATTAAAATGGCAATGATTCTATTGGTATTACGTAAACCAAGAAAATTCATCTCTAAGAAAGGGGCTAAATTCAACTTTAAACATGAGGCCCATCAGCTATAATTCAAATAGGCCCAACAACAAATTTCCTATATCCCTTTTTTATTTCCCATTTTTACTAAATTAGGACTATAAAGTATAAACAATCACAATCTGCAGAATTAGGACTATAAACAACCAAGCTTCAACAAATCTGCCACGCCGCTGCCGGACGAAGCTTGCTGGTCTCGCCGCACTTCTGAATACGAGCGACGGTAGTCTGTGGCCGACGGCAAGTACTAGTGCTACGACGCTCCATTTACATTGGAATCGTTTCTGTATGAAAATTTGGGATTTTGTTCGTAATTTTTTCCAACATGTTAGAGCTTAAATAACTGATTGGCAGCAAAAGCATAGAGGATGCAAGTTTACTTCTTCAATCTCGGTGTGTTGAAGAAAGGTCTGTAGCAAAATATTTCACATATAGTGTGTTAATGTTATGTTTAAACACTTTCTCTTTATTTGCTTCTTTCTTTTGGAAGATATGTAGGTTCCTTGATTAAGAACGCCAATATAGGGCAAGCAAAAATCAAGATTAGATTATGCAATCTGCGACAATTTGGTACCATTTAGTCAGATGGAAATTCTGGGGTGACATTGAGTACCTGAATATGAAAAACCCTTTCGACATTCATATATAACTTTGCATAATTATCATTTTATTCCGCTTCTCTGTGATATTCTGTGCCAGATTCTTGTTAGCCTTTCTGTCATGAATCTAAACCGTGGTTTTTTTCGTAGGTTTCTAATTTGAAGTTTTGCTATAAATTTATGTAGCCCACATAATGAAGTTTGTGGTGTATAGGTCTTTAATATTATCTCTCCAGTTGGCTTGATCTTGGCTGTTCATATCCACGCCATGTATCTTCAATAGATCCCGCTTACTGAACTGATACTTTACTGATTTGCTCCTGGTATATATCCAGGACTTAACAATAAAATACTGACAACTGAAACTCGCATTCTTCTTCCTTTTCTCTATTGGTTTGGGACAATTTTATGCCAAGCTACTTTCTTGAAGAAGCTTATTGACCCTGTATTTTTTGGTAATATCTACTATACTTGTGCTTTTGGCTATGCTTGGTTTTTATTCTTCGTTGGTTGTGGTCTTGCAGGTGCGGCTGAAGTTATCCTGATATAATAGCTGACGATCAAAACTCTCGTGCACCATGTCATTTTCCCGACTTTCTAGAGGAACCTATTTCTTTTCTTGTACTAAAAATCATCTTTGTCAAACTCAAACCCCCATTTTATCCAGGTATTTAACGTCACATGCTACACTGTTGGTATGAAAGTTATATTTTTGTTTATTTTGAATATCTTAATGTATGAATACTGAAATTCCTGCTATGATTATAGTGTTATTAAGAAACTTACTGTTACTATTTCTATCAGTGTTTTTCAATCAAGGAACCTACTTGATGTCGTGGGTTCAAGATTCAGTTCTTTCTCTGGAGCAAATAATATGAATATATATAGGCGTCCATTTGGCTGTGACTCTCGGTGGTTTATGTCAAAGCATGTATACAAGGTGAGGAATTATGGTCCACAAGTGTCACGCTATGCCATTTTCAGCCAGCGATATTCTACTCAAGCTGCTACAGAAAAGAAATCTAAGAAGATGCTATTATACCTCACTGGATTGGTCTTTGCTATGGTGGGGTGTAGTTATGCTGCAGTTCCTCTGTATCAAAGATTTTGTCAAGCAACTGGTTATGGGGGCACTGTTCAGCGTAAAGAGGTGAACTATTTCCACTGCATCTCATCTGTGTTACTAGTTTTTGTTTAGATAATCTGCTCTATTGATGCAAATTCAATATTCTTGGTGTTCTTTAGAGCGTAGAAGAAAAGATTGCTCGTCATTCGAAGGATGGAACAGTCACATCTAGGTGTGCGCTTACTTATAGGAGCAGATATGTTCAATTCAATATTTTATCATAATGTGGTTGAATTTTTTTGAGAGTTATTTTAGGATGACTTTGACTTTCTTGTGCTTACAGGGAGATTGTTGTGCAGTTCAATGCTGATGTGGCTGATGGGATGCCCTGGAAATTTGTCCCAACACAGAGAGAGGTGTTTTAAGTAATATTAATATTTTCTCAACATGAGGATTTGCTTGAATGTCAGGGGTCGAGTTTGAAAAAAAAAAGTTGATATCTTTTATCATGACTTTATGCTTATCCAATTTTACAGGTAAGGGTGAAGCCTGGAGAGAGTGCCCTTGCATTTTATACTGCTGAAAATAGAAGTTCAACTCCAATAACCGGTGTCTCTACCTATAATGTTACTCCAATGAAGGTATATGAATTGAAGCTTAAGATATTTGGTTGATTTGATTTTTTAGGTTGTTTATTAACATAAAAATTCTTTTCAAATGGATTGACTTTTGTGAAGACTAATGTTTCAAATGGTGTACAATTCCAGGCTGCTGTTTACTTCAATAAAATACAGTGTTTCTGCTTCGAAGAGCAACGACTACTCCCAGGGGAACAGATTGACATGCCGGTCAGTGGTGTCTTATTCAATGGCTATTGCAATACTTTTCTTACAACCTTATTAACACATCATCACCTGAATAATGTAGGTGTTCTTTTACATAGACCCCGAGTTCGAAACAGATCCAAAAATGAATGGTATCAACAATCTAATCCTCTCCTACACATTTTTTAAGGTTTCTGAAGAAAACAAGTAGTGCTGCTCTTCCAGAAAGGTATTTCTAGCATGAATACAAAAGGCTCCTGATGTCTTTCTATGCTCTTCTCAGAATACTGCCATTGCTGATTCATTTTTTCTTCTTAATACCAATATAAAGTATCCATCTCATTAAAAATGAGTCCCCTCTGTATTCAGCAGTTGCTTAATTTCGAAAAAGAAGAGTTAAATAAACAAAGAAGAGAGGTAGCAGGCCTCCATAATTTAAAAGAGAGAACCTTCTTGTAGATCTCAATCATTTTGTTGAAGTTAATATATTTACTGTTTTGTCATTTTCTTCTTTTAATTGGACAAAAGCGTGTATAAGACAGTTCCATACTTGAAAGCAAATTCGATTTCGTATATTAACTAACCTGTGAGTTTATGGTGCTCCAATCCAACTATGTTTTAGAGGGAAATATGAATACTTAAGTGGAGTATAATTTTATGTATGAGATCGTCGGACGCAAGAGTGCCTCTTTTAATTCAGGCACCTGATCTAGCTAAGATCCAATTTCCCAACTTGAACATTTACTCTTTGCAGAATTTTGGACTTCTTGATTTATTATTGATCTCTATAGAATCAAAATGTAACATTGTTTATTGTCTTATTTTTCCACTAACAAATGTCATAACTTATATCTGGTCGAAAAACTGGCAAATGGATACAAGAGGGTGGTCTTGCTAAAAGTTAGTGCTGTTATATCTTCATTTTTTAGGTAATTTCAGTTCACTCGTAGTATAAATTTTCATGATTGAGATGGAAAGGCCATACCCTTCTTTAATTTATATCTTGAACTAGGTGAATTAGTTTACTCTGAGTAAATCAGACAATCAAGATTTGAAAAGACTTGAAGCATTCTTATGTAATCTTCAATTTACATTATATAATATTGTTAATCAAAACGTATTGTCTTGCTCATTTCAAGTTCAATCAGAATGTATTCCTTTTGTATCTTGAAGAAATTATTATTTTGATGATGGTTATATTATTAGTGTTGTATTTTTATTTAAAAAGAAGAATAAAAGAAGATTATTCATAGAAGTGAGAAAATGATCGAGGAGAAATAATTATTGAAGGAAAAAAAAAGTTAATCAAAATGTTATTTAGAAGAAAAAATAGTTTTGCCGTTCATTTTTTTTTAATATTTAATTGTCATAATTGTTCTATACACATCCTCATTCTCGTTTTCATTTCAATTGAAATTTTTCAAGCAAGATCCTCTTTAGACCAAAAATACATTCTCAAAATGTACAAAAGTATTATTATCAAATTATTTTAGGCTTCCTTTAAAAAAAAAAAATATTTATTTTAGGCTTGTTGGGTTATTATTACTTATTAGCCCCATATAAGAATTTTTACTAATTTAATAGTCTCACATTCTCACAATATTTTGTGCATTTTTCTTTTTGATCCATAATACAATACTTTGAACATCTTATAAATAAAAATTATTATTTTAATTTTATCCTAACAATATTCATAAATTTATACAAAATATTATTATTATTTTTTACATTCAATCCAACTAATTTTATTATTTTAATAATATAATTTTATATATTACTTTCAATACTCTATTTGTTATACTTTTTTCCAAAAAAAATGTGTAAATATGGGAGTAAAGAGTGATTTGAGATGGAAAAGTATGTCATTTGGTAAAATATAATTTAGAGCAAGTCTCTTCTGCCCCTAGTGCATAGTGTACTTATTCAATTATTTTTATTCAAAAGTGTGACTGATTATATTGAAAAATGTGAGTTGATTATATATAAAAATTTATATTGTTGTTAATTTTCAGTATAACCATTCCATACTTTTTTAGTATAAATAACATCAACATTCTCATAATTATTCTCATCTATTTCTTAACGAAATAAAAAATTAATAATTATTCTCTTCTAAAATAACAAATTATAATATGTAAAGGATAAATTATATTTTCATATCTTATCTTTCGAATTAATACACCTTACCAATTAACATATTAATTTTTTTTTTAATATATTCTATCAATCAGCTATAGTAAAATATTTATCTCATTTTTTTTATTAAATTAATACTTATATTATTATCTCATTTTTATACCAATTTCATATGTGCTACCAAGCATGCAAAGTTATAAATTTACTCCTAAAATATATTGCATATTCTAATACATCATATATTAATAAGTTTTACATTATTTTTCTAACCACAACTAAAAAAAATGCACGTAGAATATTAAGCTACACTCATCTCATTTTAACAAAATATGAGAAAATTTTTCTTAAAAGCAAGTTCGAGCAGTGAGTTCATCCCCGATGCATCAATTGTGTTATATAATTAGATCATAAAAATGAAACGTAGCACTAATTTTAATTAAATTATGATGTTTTTTTAATTGAAATATACTACAATATGATATTAAATATTACTAAAAAATTATAAATAAAATGTGTAATAAAATTTAAAAAAAAAATACTTATATAAGATCGTCTCATAACATAATATATGTCACTTATTAATAAAAATTATCATTTTTTATTAAATTTTATTATTTTTTATTAAAATTCTATATTTTTAAAAAGTAATAATCTTTTATTAAAAAGGTTAGGTCTCATAACATAAAATATTACTATAGGATTAAAACTTGACATACTTTTAAGTTTTATATTTACATGAACTTTTTTCTCATATTGGGATCATTCCGCACAAATCACTCATAAATTACTATTCTTTTTTTAAAAATATTAATAAAATAAAATTGACGTGAATTTGGTATTTTTGGTTCTTTGGTGTCGAATGCTCTTTATAATTGACGGTCCCGCTTATAATTTTGAAGCCCCAAAATCTTACTGTTCCGCCTAGGGTTAGCTTCTCCTATTCATCAAGGTAAGATAATGGTCCCAAGTTTCAATCTTTTTGTCGATTGATTTGCATCGAGTATTCCTGCTGCAATTCTATAATTTAATTGAAAAACAAATTGCAATTTCACCGTTCTATCGTTGGGTTTTCAACTGTATCTGGTTATGAGAAAATTTTGTTGGCGTTGACTCTCTATTTGGTTGTGGAATCTGTATGTACTCTTAAACAATTTGGTGTGCCCATTTCTGAATTAGGCGTATTTTGAACTCATCAATTTGAGCTCCGAAAGAATTTTGGGGGAACATAGTGGCATATGAGTTTTACGTTTATGCAGTTTTTGGGTCATTATGTGTTTTTGGCCGATTTTAAGCTTTTTTGTAGTTCAAAAATGTTTGTTGAACCCAAGTCAATGGATGTCGTGATGATTTAACCATCTATATCCATTTAGGTAGGGACGAATTCTTATCAGTCTTTGTGGTATAAATTTAAACGCGATGGTCTTTTCTTAGGTTTCAAATTGCATATTTGTTAATTGCTTTTTCTTGTTCTTTTTCCTCTGTTAGCGATAGTGAGCAATAGTGATTTTTTTGTTAATCCCTTCTGATCTACTGTTTAATTGTGGTTTTTATTTCTTCTACATTTATATGTGTTATAGGGATTGGTTTGATCAGAAAGATGTCCGAGATAAAATCATCTGGGAGACCAGTTGATCAATTATTGGAGAAAGTCCTCTCTGTGAATATAGTTTCTTCTGATTACTTCAGGGACCTTTTGAGATTGAAAACTTACCATGAAGTGATTGATGAGATTTATGTAACCATTACACACGTGGAGCCATGGATGACCGGAAACTGTCGCGGGCCTTCAACCGCATTCTGTCTTCTTTACAAATTCTTTCTCATGAAGCTCACTGTTAAACAAATGCATGGCTTGTTGAACCATCCAGACTCTCCTTATATCAGAGCAGTAAGTAAAGAACCTTTATACATAATTTTTTTTTTTAAATATGTTTTCATGTTCCTGGGCAGGATCTCTAATCCGTGTCTATCCCTCCACCACCATCACCACCCATCTTTTTCTTTGTCTTCTTTTTTGCAGATTGGATTCTTGTACTTGAGGTATGTTGCAGATCCAAAGACTTTATGGAGTTGGTATGAACCATTCCTAAAAGACGATGAGGTATGCCAAAGGTGCCTTATCAACTTCTTCTTACGTTTCTTGTTCAGGAAATTCCATAACTAGTTCATTCAAGTTGTGATCATTAATATATTGGAACATTTGCTATCTAGAGTGGTGTAGCAATTCTGAAGTAAAATCAGCCAGTTTTTTTGTAGTCTTTTGCATTATAGTCAACTAGCATGTTCAAGGAGGATCAATGAAGTTATCACATAATCTCCGCCAATGTTTTGGTTTGTCGAATCATATTCAACTTACCCATTTTCATCTTTCAAGAGCAAAAATTAATGTTATCATATTACTGTTATTCCTTAATAACCTTTATTATTAGTTGTTTCTATTGCATTTTCGTCTAGGAATAGTGTGCTGTGGTGCTCTCTTTTCCGTAACTTGGAAATTGATTGTCTATGCTCCTTGATCTCAACGCCTTCCATTGATTTTTTCCGTTCTTCCAGTATTAATGTTGGAGTCATTTTCGTCTAACATTTGGCTCCAAGGTGAAATTCTGTTGGGTTATGTGTGGATGAATATCTTGCATATGATTCACAAATCATCTGTTTTGATAATGGATAGTTCAGGATGGAAGAGTTTTACAATTCCTTGGTGCGTCAGCATGATTCTGTGCATGGGAGCTGCATTTGTGGGAATGGAAAAGTAGTTGAAAAAAGGTCTTTTGTATTTTTTAGGAGCAATGCATGTCTTGGTATTTTCTCTTTCCATTTCATTTTTTGGAGGCGGCTTGCTGATAAAATCTTGGTGCTATTACACTGTTTCTGGCCGAGATTGAGAACATTTCTTAACAAATTTCTCTAGATATTTTTTTTATTTGCACAAGTCCCAACAAATTTTTAAGTTGTATAATGGCTTCGAACAAAGTTTTCTTTGTGATCTGCATTATTTTCATTTTGTTGAGTTTTGCTACTTGTGGAAACAATCTAATAAATATAAGTATCTCTTGATTCGATCTAGGAATTTTCTCCTGGTTCTAATGGCCGAATGACGACAATGGGAGCGTACGTTCGGGATTTGCTTCTTGGGCAGGTTATTTCTCAATTCTTAATATTGATTTTTAGGATTTCACTTTTGTTGTTTTCTACCAATTTCTTTTGTTCTCGCAGTACTACTTCGACACACTTTTTCCTCGTATCCCTGTCCCTGTGCTTCGAACTATTACAGCCAATCTTGAGACTATGAAGCTGCCTACTAAACACTGTGGAGTTACTGGTGAGAGCACCCGTGGAACTGGAGAGACTGCTAGGAGACCACCTTCTGTAAAAGCTTCCCTTTCTGTCTCATTTGGTCAACGGGCCCCTCATCGTTCATCAACTAGGGACTCATCTCCTGTTCGACGTACCGTCACTCTTGATAGAGACAATGACTCGAGACTGTCTCCCATCCGTCCTCCGAGCCGAAGCCGTGATCGAGACAATTCCGAACGGGATAGAGGCAGGGAAAGAGACAGAGAGAGAGAGAGGGAGAGAAACCGAGATAGTAGAGATAGAGATAGAGATAGGAGGTATGATCATGATAGGTCCCGAGATGGCTATGAAAGAGATTACGATAGAAGGGGCCATGAGAAGCACCTCTCGAGAGGTGGGTCCCGGAGGAGTCGGAGTAGGAGCCCTAGCTGGGGCCGAAGTCAAACCACCCGCGAACAGAGCACAGATCTAAATCGTCATAGTGATGAAAGTAAGGAAAAGAAATCCGCATCGAGTAATTTAGCCAAGCTTAAAGATCTGTATGGAGTCTTGAGTAATCAAAAGGAAGGAGCAGGGGAGGACAAGGGTCCCAGCAGATCCGGTGGGACTGAGGAGGTGTTCCGATTGGGTGGTTCTTCGTGGAGGTGATGCGACTGTTCTTATTTTAACCGGAGTTCCTCTGTCCATTGAGAAATATCACTTGTTAACGTATCATCATTTACGTTTGTCTGTGATTCTTCATATTTCAAGCTACATGTCTTTATATGGCTGATATAGGGACTGAGTATGACACAAAGATGGCCTAATTTACAGCCATGACGATGGTATGAAGACTCTTAATGTATATTCAACTGCTTTGAAGAAAAGGGACATGGAAGGTACTTTACTTCTTGTAATGACATTATCACAGTGCTGTGTCTCTGCACATCCTAGTTTGTGTCTGAGAATCAACTTTATCTTTTCACATGTTATTTTTATTATTGGATTAAGTTCAAGTTAACAGCAAGGAATCCACGCAATTATTTTTGCATTTTTTTTATACAGTTTTAGTTAGTAGTTATTTTTATTAAACAATAATAATTGGTCTGCATTGATTTTCAGCAAAAAAATTTGATCTGTTTTTTGGTAGATAATTAATTGAAAATCTTGCATACGGTTCTGCTGCGTTTGAAAATCCAAGTTACCCGCTCAAATTTTAAGAACTTAGACAAGATTTTTTATGAAAATTATTTATAATAAGTTCATTATAACATTATTTTTAAAATTTTAATATATTAAATATTTGGTTAAGAGAATTAATAATCAAGATCAATAATATTATAATGTTATTAATGATATCAATAGCAATTAATTTTTTACTGCCCATATTGTTCAAATTTAATATAAAAAAATAATATTATAGTATTTAGATTTAAAATAGCAATTAACTTTTAACTGTTCATATCAATTTTTATATAAAAATATATAATATTATATTATTTAAAATATTAAATATTTGAATAAAAGTATCAAACATTGTACAATTATATTTAAAAAAAATAATGATTCATAAGATTGAAATGTGATTTTATATCATAAATTACTTTCGTATAAAAATATGTTTTATGCCCTTTAAAAATAATTTATTTAAATGCAATTTTCCTCTTTGATTTGGACGTCAAAGGGATTTTCTCGTGTACAACACTGAGTTGTGTAGAAGATTTGTTTTTTTTTTTTTTTCAGAAAATGATCTTTTATAAATATAAAATTTGAAGTACAACAGATCAATTTTCCTAACCCTTGACAACACCAACCAAGGAACGAAACTACTCCAAACCAATCAAGAGGATATGGAGAGTACAAAAAAGAAAACAGACGCTAACGACTTTTAAGCACCATGGCAAATAAACACCCCACACTAAGCTGATTTTTCGCCGATTATAATCAGCATCCATCTCTGACCAATTATGCACCTGTAGGATTCAAGATCATCTGGCATACTACCAGATTTGAATCCTAAGCACAACATCAAGATAGTAGAAGCACCAGATTAGAATAAAAGAGACACCACACAGGGCGTAGACAATCTCACAACTGCTTAGAATAGGAGAAGAAAAACTAAATCTAAAACAGAAATAAAAGTAAAATGCAGAAATCTAAAACACCAATAGAAATAAAAATAAAAGAGAATGATTTAACGGGTCATCCTACCAATCGACACCGTAATTACGACATCGTTGGAAAGGAATGACCCGTTAAACTACTGACACAGTAAGAGGAGGCAGACGGATAGATCTACAACCGAACAACAGCGGTGAAGTTGTGACCCGGTGCCGCCGGTGTGGACGGTGAAGAAGATCTAACCGAACGACGAGCGGCCGCGGCGCAATAGCAGCGGTGAACACGGCGAGACCAGATCTATGGGCAGCGGCGGCTGCTGTAGGATTGCGCGGCTGGTTTTGCAAGTTAGGAAGGAGGCGGCATTTTTTAGAGAGAGAGAGAGTCTAGGGTTTTTTATGCAGTGATCACTGTCCAGAAGATTTGTTGGATTTTCCATTCACACTTACGAGTGTGTGATCTAATTGTTGTAATCGAATAAAGCGATAAAGCGTAAAATAAGAACACAGGATTTGATTACCCAGTTCGTCACTACGTGACTACGTCTGGGGCGACCAAACCAGGAGATAGTAATATGACTGCCGTAAAGTTTGTACAGAGATATGAAAGTGTCTAGAATACAAGGGTATAAAATACATTAAATCGAAGTACCCTAACTCTAACTCTAACTCTAAGTCCATGGGCCTAAAGCCCACTGGACCAAATCTAATATTATGTCCACATATATAATATACACATATTATAACACTCCCCCTTGGACATAATAACAGTGACATGGAAGAATACAAAAGTTACCAAGAGGAGTATTATCAATGATCTTCAGGATTGTTTTGGATTTGATACTCCCCCTGAAGATAACAATCTTCCAAGTCGACGCATCCCGATTCCATGTACGTACTTTTCAAAAGTAGAAGTGGGAAGGGATTTAGTGAACAAATCAGCTAGATTGTCACTTGAGCGTACTTGTTTTATCATGATCTCACCACTCTTCTGGAGTTCGTGAGGATAAAAGAATTTTGGGGAAATATGTTTCGTCAAGTTCCCTTTGACATAGTCATTGCTCATTTGTGCAATACAAGCAGCATTATCTTCATAGATAATTGAGGGGCTTAAGTCATTAGAAGGGATACCACACGAATCGCGAATGTGTTTTATCAGAGATTTCAACCAAACACATTCTCGTGCAGTTTTGTACAGAGCTATGATCTCTGAGTGGTTTGACGATGTGGTCACCATAGTTTGTTTGACAGATCTCCATGAAATGGCTGTACCACCAGAGAGAAAGACATAACCCGTTTGCGATTTCGCATTGTGGGGATCAGATAGATAACCAACATCAGCATAACCTACAAGTGTTTTGTCTTGGTTTCTTTGATAGAAAAGACCAAGATCTTGTGAACCTTGAAGATATCGTAAGATATGTTTCACACCGTTCCAATGTCTCCTCGTAGGGGAGGCACTGAACCTTGCAAGTAGATTCATTGCAAAGGCAATATCAGGCCTAGTGCAGTTTGCAAGATGGAGTAGTGCGCCAATCGCACTTAGATAGGGAACTTCAGGTCCCAATAGCTCTTCGGTATCTTCTTTAGGTCTAAATGAGTCCTTTTCCATATCGAGGGAACTGACAGCAATTGAAGTGCTTAGTAGATGAGATTTATCGATGTGGAATCTCTCCAACACTTTCTTTAGGTAGGCTGATTGGTGTATCAGTATTCCTTCAGGGAAATGCTCGATCTGCAGGTCGAGATAGAACTTAGTTTTATCCAAAGTTTTCATTTCAAATTCAGTTTTTAAGATTGAACTTGCTTCTTCAACCTCTTTCCTTGTTCCAATAATATTTAGATCATCAACGTACACCGAGATGATACAAAAACCATTAAGGGATTTCTTAATGAATACACAAGGAAAAGTCTCGTTATTTACGTATTCCTTCTTCAGGAGGAATTCGCTTAGTCGATTATACCACATACGACCTGATTGTTTAAACCATATAACGAGCGTTGCAATTTAATACTGAACATACTACGATGTTCATTATTCCTCTTCTGGGGAATATTTAATCCATCAGGGATTTTCATATAGATATCAGAATCTAATGATCCGTATAAGTATGCAGTGACTACGTCCATCAACTGCATTTCTAAGTTTAGTTTAACTGCTAGAGATATTAAGAAGCAGAATGTTATTGCATCCATAACAGGAGAATAGGTTTGATCGAAATCAATATCGGATCTCTGTGAAAACCCTTGAGCTACTAACCTCGCTTTGTATCTCACAATTTCATTGTTTTCGTTTCGCTTTCGTACAAATACCCACTTGTATCCAACAGGGACAACATTTTCGGGGTACGAACGATGGAACTGAAAACTTTTCGTTTATTCAGCGAGTCTAGCTCTGCCTTTATTGCTGCTTCCCATTTCACCCAATCGGAGCGCTTCTGGCACTCGGATATAGTTTTGGGTTCATGATCTAGATCATTATTCGAAATGGTGAAGGCAATTGAGGCTGCAAATGTGTTGTCGACAACAATTGTGTTTCTATTATAAGTTTCTCCCGTATTTATGAAGTTTGTTGAAATTTCGATGTTTACATCGACCAGATCCTCTTCATTTCCCAAAGAGTATCAGTCTAATGATTCCGCAATCCTAGAGTCATTGTTTGCTTGTGCACGTGCATTTTGACTAGGATTCTCGTCTTCAGGACGAATCTCTTCAGGAGATTTTAGGGGTGACATAGTGTGTTTGCTAGCTTTACACTTATGCGAACTTGGTTCACTTATGTTAATGTTTTCTTTACGCTTCTGGCGCATGGGGGGATTAACATTTGACTTCAAATGGAGTTGTACCCTTTGAGGCGCATTTACTGCAAATATATGCGACTTAGTCACGCCTTTATGATTGGTGAATGCATCTGGCAGATTATTTGCTAAGTATTGCAAATTTATTATCTTTTGAACTTCAAGTTCAGTTTGATTTGTGCGTGGGTCTAAGATCTGAAGATCTTTTACGTTCCAAGTAATTTCACGGTATTTATTTAGTGTGATATTTTTCTCTCCCCCTAATGCCGGAAATAGATCTTCATCGAATGTGCAGTCAGCGAATCGGGCCGTAAATTGATCCCCAGTTAAAGGTTCAAGGTATTTAAGTATAGTGGGAGATACAAAATCGATATAAATATCTAGTTTCCTTTATGGGCCCATAGATGTTCACTTAGGTGGTGATATTGGAACATACACTGCACAACCGAATGTACGCAGATGGGAAATGTTAGGTTCATTTTCACGCACGAGTTGAAGAGGGGAATATTCATGATATGCAGTTGGTCGGATTTGGATTAGTGATGATGCACATAAGATTGCATGCCCCCAACATGAAACGGGTAAGTTCGATTTTTGTAGTAGCGGTCTAGCGATTAATTTGAGACATTTAATTAATGATTCAGCTAGACCATTTTGAGTATGAACATGAGGGACCGAATGCTCCACTTTGATTCCCAGTGCCATGCAATAATCATCGAATGCCTTAGAGGTGAATTCACCGGCATTATCCATACGAATGGATTTAATAGGATGATTTGGGAATTGAGATCTCAACAGGATAATCTGTGCAATAAGCTTTGCAAAAGTAGTATTGCGGGTGGATAACATGGTGACATAAGTCCACGAGTGGAGGCATCTATTAGGACCATAAAGTACTGGAATGGTCCGGATACTGGGTGTATCGGTCCACAAATATCTCCTTGAATTCGCTAAAGAAATTTAGGAGATTCAGTTCTTAGTTTACTACTAGAAGGACGAATTATTAGTTTACCCATTGTGCAAGCATCACATATGTATTCATTAACAGAAGGGATTCTGTTGTGTGTTATGTTATGACCAGATGAATTACATAAAATCCGACGCATCATGGTTTGTCCGGGATGTCCTAACCGCTCATGCCATAGTTTGAAAGAATTTGGATCATTAAATTTTAGATTAAGGGCTATATGGAGATTTGAGGGTCTGATGTATGTGTAATACAAGCCAGACGAGAAAAAAGGAAATTTTCGACAATCTAAATAGTGAGTCATTAACAGATATTCACTATTATTCTCAGTGTTCGTCTCAATATGATAGTCATTCTCTCGAATGTCTTTAAAGCTGAGGAGGGTACGCTTTGATTGTGGAAACAATAAAGCATTTTCGATTATTAATTCGGTACCCATAGAGAGGATTATCGAGGCTCTTCCGGAGCCAACAATTTGTATATCGTCGTTGGAAATTGTAGTGACACTTCTTTTTTTTTTCAGTTAATGTTTGGAAAAATTGCTATCTTTCAAGATAGTATGTGTAGTAGCACTATCTACTAAACACAAAACATTTTATCTCCATAAGCACACAGTTGTACGTTTCGATATGAGGAATGCTAAGGAGAGCCAAGATTACAGACGTTGATTGATCAGCCGCACAGGGGGTCACTTAGGTCCTACTTTATAAAAAACGTATTAAATTTTGTAGACAATAGTGATCGACAATTGGGGTTGAAATTTATCGCTTAATTCCAAAAAAAAAAAATAACTGACGGGTGAGTTTTGAATCCGTTCCGAAAACTGCTTTAGCAATCCTCTCGCGAATCCTATTCCTCGTAGAGACTCGTGCTGATAACGTGTTGTAATTTAATAAAGCGATAAAGCGTAAAATAAGAACACATAAGTTGATTACCCAGTTCGTCACAACGTGACTACGATTGGGGGCGACCAAGCTAGGAGATAGTAATATGACTGCCGTAAAATTTGTACAGAGATATGAAAGCGTCTAGAATACAAAGGTATAAAATACATTAAATAGAAGTACCCTGACCCAAACTCTAAGTCCATGGGCCTAAAGCCCACTGGACCAAATCTAATATTATGTCCACATATATAATATACACCAAATATATTATAACACTAATGACTCTTCTCCGGCCAAAATTGTAAATATTTTGTTACTTTTTATATATCCACATTGGATACAAATAATATTTCATAATATCTATAAAAAAATAAAAATATATCAACAAATATCAATTTATACTTTATAGTATCAATTTCAGTTAATTCCTTCTACAAATTGAACATGATATCACTAAAATATCAAAAAAATAAAAAAATTATTTAAAAACATAGATAAATTTTCCAAAAAACCATAAAATAGTACTCCCTCCGTTCAGTAGGAATTTGCACCCTACGGGACGACACATTTTTTTAAAGGAAAATGTGTTTTATATACTCCCTCTGTCCCACAAGAATTTGCACACTTTCCTTATTGGGACGTCCCACACAAATTTGCACAATACCAAAAAAAGAAACATTGATTTACGTGCACACTCACAAACTTTTACACATATTTACCCATATACCACTACTTTATATATAAAACTATTTTTCTTAAAAAATGTGCCGTCCCGTAGGGTGCAAATTCCTACGGGACGGAGGGAGTATAAAGTAGTGACATATGGGTAAATATGTGTATATGTTTGTAAGTGTGCACGTAAATCAATATTTCCTTTTTTGGTAGTGTGCAAATTTGTGTGGGATGCCCAAATAAAGAAAGTGTTCAAATTCCTGTGGAACAGAGGGAGTATATTTTATATAAATTAATCACAAATATAAATTTATTCGAATTCTTTTGTTAAAATTTTATATTAAATATTTGTATTTCAATTTTCACATTTTTTTAAATTTAATGATACAAATATTCAATATCGAAATACCCATTGATATTTCTACAAAGTTAAGATCACGATATTTCACCTTCACCAACATTTTCAACCTCAGTGTTGTACTACCTCTATCCCAGGTTATTTTTTCTAAAAGATTTAGGCAATATTTCACCTCCACCAACATTTTCAACCACAATGTTGTACTACCTCTATTCCAGGTCATTTTTTCCAAAAAATTTAAACACACAGATTAAGAAAAATATAAAATATACAAGTGTAAAGTTTGTGAGTGTAAATCATTTTTTTAAGGTGTGGAAAAAAGAATGGAGACATCTCAAAATAGATAATATGAAAAAAAGAGTTGGGACCGAAGGTTTATCAGAATTTAGACGTTCAACAGAATTATATCAACCAAAGGTTTAGTGCTCATGAAATTGATATATTACGGGTTATATGAATCCGGGGACGTTTGGTATAAAATTCCTCAATGGTAATTGGAGTGGAGATATATATATATATATATATTAATTATAGTAGATAATGAGACCAAAATATTGATTTTCCTCCTAAATAAGATAATCATTACCCTCATTTGATTACCCCAATCTCACCTATAATCATCCTCCTCAATTAATCCCTCCTACAACAATCAACAACTTTTTTTTTGTATAATTATTCCATAATTGTAGCACAATATTAATGATGTAACCACCATAAACATAAACTCTTATTGAACATATGTAAGGGTAAAGAAGGAAAATAAAATTTTATTCCCATTACCATTGAGGAATTTGAAACAAATGTCCCTCAGTTATACCGTAAAATTACTTTTCAAATAACACCATTTAATTAATTGAGTAATCTAGTATAAACAAATGACATCACTCAGCTGGTAATCCAATAATATCACATGAGTAGTAAAAATTGATACATGACTAGGATACCGTTAAATTTAATGATAACTAATTTGTTATTAGAAGTTGTTTAATTTCATCATCCAAACGTTCCTTCTATTTTATATATAGTCCAAGTGAAGTGCAAAACATAATAACCACAACTGAGCTAACAAAACATCTCCCATTTAGTGATTCCAAAATCTTTTCAAAGAAACGAGAAAGGACAACTCTACATACTGGTATTTTTGTTTATATTAATTATTAGCCCTAGATAATAAACTATGTTGTAATCGCAAAATGCTTCCACGAGTTGCACGCACAACAATGGAGACTTTCCTCCGGAACTCAGTCATAGCCATAGCCAATCCTCAAAACACCAACATTGCTATTTCGTCCATCATATGATACAAAATCATTTCATTTTCCACATCCAACAATGCTCTGTTAGAATAGGCAAAAAAACACAAAACCCTTTCAGGTACTGCTCTTTTAAACTAGTAATGATTTAAATTGGGTGGCAAAAAACTTCAAAGAAGGGGATACATACCAGTAAAGCTGTCACAGAATACAATTTATCTGATTGTTCATTCGCACTTTATAGAGCGATAGATGTGGCGTACAAAGAACAAAGCAGCACGGAAGCCTACAGCTCCTAGCATCAGGAAGAAAGCATAGCATACACAAGCCATGTAACCGAAGAAAAACGAGGTCTGCATGAAGCCTGACATATCCGACCGTGCATAGTAGTAATATAGGCAGTAGCCATAGATAAACAAGCCCGTTGATCCACCACAAAGAAAAGACCTGGTGATATTTCCAAAAAAGTAAAAAGAGGGCTTGGTGTCAATTCAAGCTTCATCTACAAAATAAATGTTTATCAATAGTGATTTCAATTTGGCCATCTTTCATACTCTTTTTACTGATTTAAAGGTCCTCTAAATTGTACCAATGTCTATTTAAGTAGCACTTGTGCTAACAGCAGAGTAATTTGCCAATAAATTAAAGTAATTCCCAGGTTGAGTAATTTGCCAATATATTAAAGCAATTCCCAGGTTGAGTATTACAAGTGGTTGGCATTAAGTCAGACCTGAGAGAAATTTCAACAGATAAATTGTGTAGTATCTATGTTATAATGATGTGGCGGATTAAATTTGGTTATGATTGAGTCGAACAAATCAGCTTATTATTTCAGTGAACACAGAAACAAATAGAATGTGATATCATGAAGCAAACAAAAAATGTATCCACATTCAAAGAGCAACAAAAGGTGGAATATTCCATCTCCAATCTTAAAAGTTAGCAAGCAAAGGAGAAATTTACAGGTCTGGAAAAAGCCTGATATGCATAAACAAAAAATTCATATTAAAACATTTAAGAAAATGCAACAATATAACATACCTCCACCACCATTCATGATCTTCAGCAGCTAGTTGGAAATATGTCAACGCCACAGTTATAAATGCAGTCACAATCAGGAGAATAATGAAGACTATGAATAAAATACTGTATATGGTGTAAATCCTGTGACCCCAGACACTAGCAAATATGTAGTAAAGCTCGATGTAGATGGCACTAAATGGCAAGAAGCCAGCCATAGCCATCTGAGGAAGGGTTGCACGATACCAAGGTAGAGGGGGAATCTCTCTAGGATATTTTGTTGTGCGACATGGAGCCTGAAACTCAGCCTTGCTATTCTTTCCAGCAATCCCTCCCAACACTAACAAAGGCGATGTCACAAGAGCCCATATCAGAAATATCACAACAATGGTACCAAATGGAAGAGCTGCAGTAGCATGGTACGCGATGGCAACAGTGTTCAGGAAGGCAAAGGTGAGAAGCAGTGGCCCACAGAAAAGAGCCCCCGTCAATAATAAATTACGGACCTGTTAAAAGCAAAAAAATCAGTCTGGAAACAAGTGAAGGCACTCAAGAATGACTTAAAAGTTCTAAATTTAATAATCAGGGTAGTTCACATAACATACTCACCAAGGAAATCATTAACTCAACAGTCAAATACATCTTTCAATTTAAACATACAGTTTGTTCAAACATCTTAAAAAGTAATGTTTAAGAGTTAAGGCATCAATAAGTTTGGGCAGTGAATGCATCCTTTATCTTATCTTATCCAGGCAAAATTCCTGGATAAATTTCACTTTTCCGGTACCATAAATACTGGTAGAATACTCTTCATAGCAAAATGTCCAAAACTGACTTAACATTAAAGCAGCAGGTAGCTTACTACCAATCAAACTTAACTTTTAAAAATGTATGACAAAATTACCAACCCTGTTTAGCTGCCAAAGGATATTATAGCACAAAACCATCTACTACCCCTGATTCCATACACACATGGAACATGAAAAAAAAAAATCACAAAAGGAAGTTCTCTCTTGGAGAAACAACCGATGTACAAGACAGTAAAAAGAAATAAGATATTTCTCAAAGCCAGCTCCAATTAGGGTCCATGAAACTTATCCCTAACATTTCTTTTCTGAACCGTATTCATATATCATTAAAAGCATGCATGATGAATTACATAAAAGAGTATAATGCACAGTAAACATTAAAAACAAGAGGGTACAAATTAACGGAAAAAGAAATACCAGGTTCTTTACATTCACAGTAAATGAGATTTCACTACAAGTGAAATCTACAAAAAATTTATAGAACATAAAAGAGGACATGCTCTTACAGTTGCATGACAATTTCATATTAAATTTGAGAAAGGTTTTACCCAATTTGATCCCTCTAACTGGCAATAGAAAGACGATGCGGTATAGCCAGCGATGCCAGATGTCAGTGCATATATGACCACAAGTGCAGTAAAAAGAGCTCCTCGATTATAAGGATAAAATACACCAACAAGAGCCAGTAAGAATATAAAAGTAGCCCTGGGAAGAAGAGATATGAAGTTAATATTCCCATAAAATAATACTCGCAATCTCATAACTATGAACATACCTCAATAAACATGGAAAAAAATGGTAAGCGTCCAATGATCTACTTACAAGGTAAACAGCTGTGTGCCACTTCCCAGGGAAGCAGCAAACAAAGATTTGTACTTTGGGAACCTGAAAACATCACCATGGATGTACTTCCACCCAGTTTCTTCTTGGTCCTCAGCTGTCTCCTCATCATGGGCATACCTTTCAGTAAAAATATATACAAAAATATCAGTAAGACTCTTCATGTGTCGTGATTTTCCTGAATACTGAAGAACCAAGAAGTCCTTACTTGACAAAATCATTTTTGAGTACGCGCATCAAAATGGTAGCAAGAAAACCAGTAAGAAGGAGAACAGTCACGCATGAATTGATAATTGAAAACCAATGGATCTCTAAGTGGCGTGGAAGTGAAGAAGAATGAGAGTACTTATCCATCCTCTTCTCAAAAGGTACATTAGTTTCCTTCCACTTTGCTGAGTACATGAATTCGACATCAACTTCCTTGTCGTCAGAAAGATCCACAAGAGCATTAGGGTCGGTGCGAGCATTGATCTCAATCACACGATCCTTGTTATAGAATATTTCAAAATGGAGGTGTTTAAATAGGTAATATTTGTATTCACTGGGATCAGATTTGCCTTCCTTGTCAACCTTTCCCAGGAAACCCCATATGGGCAAGTCATCATAGTACATTTGAAAATAGTAGTCCTTTGCAACAGCACGTTGAAACACAGCAACTTCCTTCGTTGAAAGCTTTTTCTTGCAAATAACTTCAGACTCTTTATCAACTAAAAAGTCAAGCTTATATGGAGCACTAACCAACCGATCTCCATTTAAAACTTCACCAAGAGCTTCAATTTTATCCTTCACCTCACCTGCTAGCAAGAATGTTAATATGAGCAAATGAGCATACTTGGATCAAGAAGACACAAGAGTTAGAAAATTACCTGTTGAGCAGAAAGGGAGATCAAAGTATCGGTATGTTTCACTGGAATCAAGAACAAATAACACACATCATAAGCAATTGAAATATATGTAAATAAAAATAGGTCAAAGTGCAATAAATGTCACAACTATTCCTTTAAAACAAAGAATAGCATGAATTAGTTAACAAAGCAGTCCATCTCCTAAGGAAACTGACAGAAATATCATCTCAGGGGAAAGAAAATGGAGTGCTATCAACTATCCCTTCTCTTAAGCTTCCACTTAGTCTTCAAGAGGTATACAGATTCAGCTGTACTAAATACAGACAGGTTTTTATGGCTGAACTTTTTACCCACACCCTGAGTCAAAATTGCAATTACGATAGCATATATCATATGAAAGAGATGCATCCGCACACATTATAAAACGTCATGGTGTAGATCATTTCCTTCAGCGGAATATACCTATTACAAAAGTAAATGATCCAACCTGAAAATCTAAACCTTCCTCAACAATTCCCATCGCAGAAATGAAACATTTTCATAGTTCATGACGGAATCAAATCAATCTAGCAAAACTGAATCCTTAACCCTGAACAGCACATAGTAGGCAAATCCAAAACCCCACGAATTACCCTTTTCATACAAGCAAAATACACAATCAATTTCGTACAAAAAAAAGCTCAATTACTCACCTAGGGTTGTGAAATGGTCCAACCTTGTTAGCGTAAAGAGGCACCGGATCTCCAACCTTGTATTTGTGATTCGATCCATCTGATCTCACCCGAATCAGGGCGCACAACAGCAGCAACACGATGACGTGCCCCCCTCCTCCTCCCGCCATTCCTTCACTTCGCTCACTGAACTGAGTGCGTCTGTTGCAATATAGTACTGAAAAGGTGAGAGAGAGAGATGTCGATGAGGGAGAGAGAGAGAGAGAGAGGAAAGAGTGGAAGAGAGATCGAGATCTAATTGGGTATATGAATTTAGAAGGAAAGATGTTTAATGCAGGGCCACGCGCGGGCAGGAGAGAGTGGAATAAAACGTTAATCTGCAATTAGGCAGCGGATTATGACCGCCTAACGATGGAATGGAATTCACATCCCTATTATCTATTTCTACTGAATCCTACGCGGTTTAATGCAACAAACACTTCTTACTTATTTTTTTAGTTTTCTCATAATATTGTATTTTCTAAAATAAAATATAATAAATTGCTGTCAATTGTATTTTTATAAAAAAATTAATTCTATCCCAATTTTTCTATTTCTCAATTTATCTACTATCTTAAAATATATTTTTTTTATCGGTAAATGTTAATTGTTAGTAGTTACAAATTAATTCGTCAAGTCTCTCAAATACTCCAAGCCAACCTTATATCTCCCATAATTCGTTCCCAAAGGGAATCGAACCCAGGACACTCACTCAAGTGAGGAGCCCGGTGGCCAGGTGAGCTAGTTAAAATATGTTTTTTCTATTCATCAATCTTATTTACTATTTATGTTTTTTCTTTTCTTCCTAAAAGTTACATTTTTAATGAATCCATCCTATTTAGACTCAAATGTTCATATTGCAGTTAAGTTTTTTAAATTAAATTTCCAATTATCTAGTTGTAATTTAGGTATATGGAGCCACGATGTCTATAGGACTTTGTTTCAAATGTAAATAAATTTTCATTTTGAGAAAATTACATCTATAGACTTCTTTACTACTTCAATTACAAATTGGGACTCCACTGTTCCTTAATATTAATTAGGGCCACTTTTTTCCTTTTATGCCCTCAGAACACGTCCCATCATTGAGAAAGGATAGTTGGACACGTCTCATCGCTTTTCAATTTCAAAATTAAAAAAGGAGCATAGATGGAGCGTTCAAAATTAAGAAAGGGCAGAGACGGTGACATATTGTCGGCAATTTGGGCATTGCAAGCGGCGATTTCACGCCGGCTTCAGTGGTGCGTCGGGCGGAGGATTAGAACAGGATTGCGGCGACGTGCGAGAATCCGACGACAGTAGCAGGTGGTTGCGCCGGGATTTTGGCGAAACAGGGATGTTTCAGTGCCCTGGAGTAGTAGCTTCCGGCGTTGTTTTAGAGAGCGGCGAGATGTGTTGGCTTCTGAGTGCGATTGGAGAGGTGGAGGCACACCATAATTTCCGGCCGTAAGATACTAACAATCAATAGGGTATCTAGAGAGAAAAACAATTGAGCGTTCTACACTCTTCATTTTCTTGGTTTCTAGACAGAGAAAGAGGCAGGAGGAATTTTCCCTTTTGCAAGCCCTAAATTTTAGGAAAGAGGCTATGAAAATTCTCAATGGAGGATGATTTGTGTTTTCAGCCTTAAATTTTGATTGTGCTATTCAATTTGTTTTTGTATTGGAGAGGGGTGGAATTTGGCCGGTTGAGGTTTTGTAGTGAAAATGGAGGTTGACGGCGGCGGCGGAGGAGGAAGTGGCAGTGGAGGAGAAGGGGGAGGTGGTGGAAGTGTGGAGATGGAGAAGAAGAACTCCCCGGAAGGAGAGACCAAGGTGAAGCGCAAAATGAAGACTCTTTCACAGTTGGAAGTTCTTGAAAAAACTTATTCTAGTGAGATCAGTAGTACACAAACATGATCAGCAATAGTACACAGACATGAACAGCAGTACACGGGCAAGCAGTATACCGGCACACAAAAGGTACACACATAAATAGCAGTACACAAATGCAAATAATGGTACACTGGCCGTTGCTTCGTAACCTTTCGTCTTCTTCTTCACCGCTGCACAGTGATCTTTCTCTCTCCAAATTTATTTCAAAAATAGTTTGCGTGTATCACAATAGCTTTCTTGGTTGTGTCAATGAAAAATTACTTTTACATCCCATCAATCTACAGTATGGTGCCTCTTTCTACAGTAGTCTGACACAAGGGGTAGCCTATGATCCCCTATGTGCTTTTAGCTTGTTTCCTATTCTGGCCCTTCGTGTTATTATAAAAGTGAAAAGTCCATAATTGTATTATAGTTACATATATGGGCCTGGGTAGTAAGTGACCCATAAATTTTTGGCCTCAACTATTTTTATTTATTAATATTTATTATTTTTTTAAATTTTGAATTGATCATTTATGAGTTCATTTAAATAACACAACTGTATACGTATATAGATGACTTAATATATATAAATTTTTTAAAAAATAAATCAAATCCAATTTCAATTTTTCTATTTCTCAATTTTATGTGCATTGTCAATACATTTTTTCTTTTCTATTTCTCAATCCTATCTAATTAATATATATATATATATATATATATATATATATATATTGAATGCTACATTTTAATGAATTCATTCTGCTTGGGTTTAAAATTTCATACTAGAGTTAATTTTTTCTAATTTTTATAAATCAAATTTTCAATAATCTAATTATAATTCAAGTATAAGGAGCCGCGGTGTGTATAAGACTTTGTTTTAAATATAAATGAATCCTTGGTCTCAACCATTCTCATTTATTATTATTTTTTATTTTTTTAAAATTTGATCGTTATGAGTTCAGTTATATAACACACATATATCTTAATATTATATAAAGACAAAATTATGAAATCAATCAGAATACTCGATTTTGAAATTTTTCTATTCTCATTAATTCTGGGATTAAGAATTAATCTCGACCTTATAATTTAAGTGTTTTAATCTTAACCGTACATTGTGATATTTTATAAATATATATATATATATATATATATATATATATATATATATATATATATCTTATAAATATATTCATAATATCAAATTCTATATCTAATTTTTTTAATCTCAACCGTTCATCTTAATTTCTATACTTCTATAAATTTCAACTTCATACACATTATTATTCTCATCATTTAACTTTATTTTTTCGTGCGTCTCATTACTTCTTCTTATTTCTCTTTTGATGTTCTTATTTATCGTATTCTAATATTGAAATTATTTATTTATCTTTTTATGTTCAACTTTTTTTGTAGATTCATATTTTACATCTAATAATTTGTTGAAATAAAATTTTTTCTATTGCTACACAATTTTTGTGGTTTTCTTTTGGAGGCAATGTTTAATTGCTATTTGATTTAAAATTTTGATGTTTGAATTGTTCTCATTTCTATTGTTACACAATTTCATGGTTTTTTTAGGTAATGTTTGATTGCTATAATTGCAGATCTATTTGATTTAAATTTTTTATGTTTGAATTGTTTATTTGTCTTAATATTTTTTTCATGTTCTTAATATTCTAATATTATTTTTCATATTTTATTTTAATTGCAGGTTCGTATTAAAATAATTGTGTCTGCGCCATACATACCGGAAGTAATTTTACACCATAAGTTATTTATAATTATAGAACCAAAGATGTTATAGAGCATAATATTGTATATGCGTTGTGCATATTTTTAGAGTACTTAATTTATTTACCGCAATATTGTATATACGTTGTGTATGTGTAAATAATTGATTTACGTATATGTTAGATTCAAGAAATCACACACACACACACACACACACACACACATATATATATATATATATATATATATTATAACTCATTAATACACGTATATATAAATTCAATAAATCTTAACAAAATAAATCTTATAAAATATTATGTTCTTGATTATTTTAATAATATATATTTTGATATATTCTTGATTTTCTTTTAACATATTTATATAATAATAAAAATTTATATTATAAAATATTATGTTCTTGATTTTTTTATTCATATATTTTGATATGTTTGTGATTTTCTATAAACATACTTATATAATAAGAAAATTTTATAATTCAAATCTAACATAATTATGTGGATGTTAGCACATTCATATTTTAAATATTGTGCAAGATAACCTCAAATTAATGAATTATATAAGTATAGATGTATTATCGAATAAATCTATATATAAATATAAAAAAAATTTTAATTTATTGATTCACATAATATAATCTATATTAAATATATATTTTTTAATAATCTCGCGTAATACGCGGGTTTACGTAATAGTATATATATATATATATATATATATATATGACTTAATTTTTTTATTTCTTTTAACTTTTTTTTTTCTTTGATCATATATATTTTATAAAATTAATTTTGCATTTAGTAAGTAAATTAATGCATTTTGTGTACCACTTTTATAATTAGCATATTTATCTAATTCTTTTTTTTTAAATTTATCTAAAGTTATAATGTTATTTTACTAATTATTTTTTGTATTTATAAGTTATCTAACAGTTAGTTATATTATGCAAATTACAAATTCAAAATATATTTGTTATAGTATTACAAGCTTAATAAATATATGTTATGCTTTAATATTTTTTATAACTAAATAATTATAAAATTAATAATTTTTTTGAATAATCATGTTAAAATTGTTAAATATCTCTATAAGTATTTTTAAATATAATTAGACAATGTATTTTTTATAAAATAATCAGAAATTAAGTTTAATTGTTCATTTCCAAAATTTAATAGATTTTAGTGGTTTACATGTCAAACTTATAATTTAGTGATTTAGGTACAAAGTCACTTGTAGTTCATTGAATTTAGTTCAGTTAGACTTTAAATGTATATAAAATTTGAGAGATTTACATATTAATTTAAAAAAATGATTATATTTAGTTATTTACAAATTAATTCGATATGTATGTATGTATTTTTTTTTCATAGGAACATAAATGTTTTAACATAGAATCAATTTGTAATGAATGTTATTTTTTAAAAATTATTTTGTAATTTTTCTTTAAATTCTTTTAAGAAGATTGAGACTTTCTTTAGTCCAATGATGGTTATTATTTCTTTTACTAATTAATTTCGGTTATTCACTTGTTGTTTTGTTTTGGACCAACAAGACTATAGGTCTAGGTCCACTCCAACTTCAATTTTTTCTTAAAGACAAGTATTATTTACATTATGAAGTGATACAATACACCAAAATTGAGTTTGAAGGAACAAAACACCGACACTGACCATTGAAGGAAGGTGAATCCTTCTTTAGTAAGATTACAAAAAGTATTTAGTGGTGCATGGTGAATAAAATGCACGTAATACCTTCTCTTTTTGATATATATATGCACATTTTTTATTCTGGGATTTTGAATATTTTTTGAATGAATTGAAACACACTATATATATATATATATATATATATATATATATAGTTGATTAGAGGCACATATTTTTGGTGTATGATATCATGCATATGTAGAGTGGCAAATAGAAAAAGGAAATCCATCACTATATATATATATAGGAAGCTGGTTGAAATCATGCATGCAACCAGGCGTGACAAATCACATACAATAATATTCATCCATATATTAGCCAATTTATCATCAATATATATATATATATTCTGGTGCATAAAGGAACAGATGATCATATGCAAATTTGAAGACAATAACACCATTCATTGATGATCTTCAGCAGCAACTTGCATGGAAATATGCAGTAAAATCAGACTGAATGTAATCTTAGTCTGATCAACGAGGCTATCTAGGTTTCACCAAATCATATTCATCTTTCTTAGTATATATCTTTTGCTAAAGTAATTGGAAAAAGGTCCTTTGTAGCTAGTATATTTTAGGAACATTACATATATCTTTAGTATTTTCTCTTTCCATTTCAGATTGCAACTTATTAAATACTGATATCTGTTTTCCTTGTAGTCTGCATATTTTACACTAATTTGCTGAGTTGAGAAAACAATCTAATAGATGCTACAAACTGTTAAAACCAATCTTGGGACTGGGTGGGAAATTAACTGGCTACTGATCGAGACCACCTTTTGAAAAGTATTCCCTTCCCTATCTTATTCGATCAACAAGCCCCTCGTCTCGTTCATCTCCTCCACCATCACTTGTGATAGACAATAACCCAAGTTACTATCTCTCGTAATCATATATAGTGTCTGAGAACGAACAATTACTATCTCTCATCTTTTCAATCTAACTCCATTTAAAGGTTATTCCGAATTTAAACGCTCAAGAGTCATGCCAAGTCCATGTCCACTAAAGGCTTAGTGCCTTTTCAAACTGATACATGCTACTAGTAGCATTGATGATTTTCGACTAACCTCATTACTAATTCAACTAAATGTGTACAATGCCACTGATTTCCAAAATACCACTGAATGAAATGAATACTACTATTCAATCAAACAGATAATATCATTCCAAAAGTGAGAAACATGTTGAATACAAAATTTTGCCATTTAATAAAGGCTTAGTCTGAATTTAGGTTGGAAGTTCCATAACTTAGAAACAAGTGGAATCAAAACCACTATATTTTAAATCCATCAAATGCAGAACAGTTCGAAATAATGATGATGAATCAGTAACGAATTTTAGTTTCATCCTAAAAATTGTTCCGAAAATTTCTCCTATTGAATGTCATCGTCCAAGTGAAGTGCAAAACATAATAACCAGAATTGAGCTGACAAAATATCTCCCACTTACTGATTCCAAAATCTTTTCAAAGAAAACGAGCAAAGATAACTCTACACACTAGTATTTTTGTTTATATTAATTATTAGCCCTAGATAATAAACTAAGTTGTAATCGCAAAATACTTCCACAAGTTGCACACAAATGGAGACTTTCCTCCAGAATTCAGTCATTGCCATAGCCAATCCTCAGACCCCATTGATGCTACTTCATTGATCATATAATACAATATCATTGATTTTCTACATTCAACAACGCTCTGTTAGAATAGTTAAAAAAGAAAAAATGCCTTTCAGGTGCTGCTCTTATAAACTAGTAATGATTTAATTGGGTGGAAAAACTTCAAAGAAGGGGATACATACCAGTAAAGCTGTCACAGAATACAATTTATCTGATTGTTCATTCGCACTTTATAGAGCGATAGATGTGGCGTACAAAGAACAAAGCAGCACGGAAACCTACAGCTCCAAGCATTAGGAAGAAAGCATAGCATACACAAGCCATGTACCCAAAGAAAAATGAGGTCTGCATAAAGCCTGACATATCCGACCGCGCATAGTAGTAATACAGGCAGTAGCCATAGATAAACAAGCCCGTTGATCCACCACAAAGAAAAGACCTGATGACATTTGCAAAAAAGAAAAATAGAGCTAGCTGTCAATTCAAACTTCATCAACAAAATAAATGTTCATCAATAATGATTTCAATTTGGACATCTATCGTACTCTTTTTACTGATTAAAGGTACTCTAAATTGCACTTACACTCTATATAAGTAACACTAGAGCTAAAAACAGCATAATATGCCAACAAATAAAAGAAATTCCCAGGTTGAGTATTAGGAGGTGGTTGATATTGGTTCAGGCCTGAGAGATGTACACGTTAATTGTGCAGTTACTATATTAAATTAATTAAGTGGATAAAATTGGTTGTGATTGAGTTGAAGAGATCAGCTTATAATTTCAGTGAACACAGAAATGAACAGCATGCAATATCATGCAGCAAACAAACACTATATCCACACTTTCCTCGAGCAACAAAAGGTAGCATATTCCATCCTCAATCAACAAAACTTAGCAAGCAAATAAATTCCAACACTGATAGGCATAAACAAACAATTCACATTCAAACATTTAAGAAAATGCAGCATTAAAACATACCTCCACCACCATTCATGATCCTCAGCAGCTAGTTGGAAATATGTCAACGCCACAGTTATAAATGCAGTCACAATCAGGAGAATAATGAAGACTATGAATAATATACTGTATATGGTGTAGATCCTGTGACCCCAGACACTAGCAAATATGTAGTATAGCTCGATGTAGATGGCACTAAATGGCAAGAAGCCAGCCATAGCCATCTGAGGTAGGGTTGCACGGTACCAAGGTAGAGGGGGAATCTCTCTAGGATATTTTGTTGTGCGACAGGGAGCTTGAAACTCTGCCTTGCTATTCTTTCCAGCAATCCCTCCCAACACTAATAAAGGTGATGTCACAAGAGCCCATATAAGAAATATCACAACAATGGTACCAAATGGAAGAGCTGCAGTAGCATGGTACGCAATGGCAACAGTGTTCAGGAAGGCAAAGGTGAGAAGGAGTGGCCCACAGAAAAGGGCCCCCGTCAATAATAAATTTCTGACCTGTTTACGGTTAAAAATAAAATATCAGTCTGGAAACAGGTGAAGGCACTCAAATATGACTTAAAATTTCTAAATTTAATTATCAGGATAGTTCACAAAACATACTCACCTAGGAAATCATTAAGCTAATAGTCAGATACATCTTTCAATCATTTTAACATACACTTTGTTCAAATATTTAAAAAATTTATGTTTAAAAGATAAGGCATCATTAAGGTTGCACACTAAATACAGGATTCTATCTTATCTAAAGAAAAATTCCCATATAAATTTTCACTTATTTTGTACTATCCTCTATCTTATCCAAAGCAAAATTCCCGGATAATTGCACTCTTTGTACCATAAAAACTGGTATAATACAATTACATAGTAGAAAAATGTCCAAAACTGACTAAAAACCACTAAAGCAGCAGAACCTTCCTACCGATCTAACAAAACTTTTAGGAATATATGGCAAAATTACAGACCCCCTATACCCACCTAACACAAAAAAGAAAAAAAAAAGAAGGATATTATGGCACATCACCATCTCCTAAACTCCCCATATTCTGCAGCCAAACATTGAACATGATAATTAATATAACTCTCAAAAGGAACTTCTCATTTGGAGAAAGAAACTGGTGTACAAGACAGTAAAAAGGAATAATTTCTTAAAGTCAAGCTCCAAATAGGGTCCGGTGAAACATATATCCTCCATTTCTGTACCAAACTATATTCACATATCATTAAAGCATGCAAGATGAGTTACATATAACAGCAACAGGGTACAAATAAAAAGAAAAAGATATATCAGGTTCTGTACATTCACAGTTAATGAATTCACTATTAAGTGAAACTTACACAAAATTTATAGAACATTAATGAGGACATGCTCTTACTGTTGCATGAAAATGTTAGATCAAATTAGAGATAGGCATTATTTCAAGTTAATTACCCAATTTGATCCCTCTAACTGGCAATAGAAAGATGATGCTGTATAGCCAGCAATGCCAGATGTGAGCGCATATATGACCACAAGTGCAGTAAAAAGAGCTCCTCGGTTATAGGGATAAAATACACCAACAAGAGCCAGTAAGAAGATAAAAGTCGCCCTGGTACGAAGAAATATGGAGTTAATACATCCCATAAAATAATATCTGCAATCTCATAACCATTTATACACCTCAAGAAACATGAAGAAAAAATATTAAGCATCCAAAGATCTACTTACAAGGTAAAGAGCTGCGTTCCACTTCCCAGGGAAGCAGCAAACAAAGATTTGTACTTTGGGAACCTGAAAACATCACCATGGATGTACTTCCATCCAGTTTCTTCTTGGTCTTCAGCTGTCTCCTCATCATGGGCATATCTTTCAGAAAAAATCAATAAATAAATATAGATATCAGCAGGAGTCTTCATGAGTCATTTTCTTGAATACTGAAAAATGAAGCCCTTACTTGACAAAATCATTTTTGAGAACGCGCATCAAAATGGTAGCAAGAAATCCAGTAAGAAGGAGAACAGTCACACATGAATTGATAATTGAAAACCAATGGATCTCTAAGTGGCGCGGAAGTGAAGAAGAATGAGAGTACTTATCCATCCTCTTCTCAAAAGGTACATTAGTTTCCTTCCACTTGGCAGAGTACATGAATTCCACATCAACTTCCTTATCGTCAGTAAGATCCACAAGAGCATTGGGGTCAGTGCGAGCATTGATCTCAATCACTCGATCCTTGTTATAAAATATTTCAAAATGGAGGTGTTTAAATAGGTAATATTTGTATTCGCTGGGATCAGATTTGCCTTCCTTATCAACCTTTCCCAGGAAACCCCAAATGGGCAAGTCATCATAGTACATTTGAAAATAGTAGTCCTTTGCAACAGCACGTTGAAACACTTCAACTTCTTTCTTTGAGAGCTTTTTCTTGCAGATAACTTCTGACTCTTTATCAACTAAAAAGTCAAGCTTGTATGGAGCACTGACCAGCCGATCTCCATTTAACACTTCACCAAGAGCTTCACTTTTATCTTTCACCTCACCTGTTAGCAAGAATGTTAATATAAGCAAATGAGCATACTGAATAGAGAAGACACAAAAATTTGAAGATTACCTGTTGAACAGAATGGAAGATCAAAGTATCGGTATGTTTCACTGGAATCAAGCACAAATAACACACATTATAAGCAATATAATAATAATTATAATAATAATAAATATATAAACAATAGGTGAGAGTGCAGCAATTGTCGCAGCTACTCATATGAGACAAAGAATTGTATGAATTTGTTAACAATGCAGTCTATCTCCCGGGGAAACTGACAGAAATCAAAAGAATCATTTCAGGGGGGGAAGAAAATGAAACTGATATTCACTACCCTTTTTCCTAAGCTTCACTTAATCATCAAGAGGTATACACATTGATCTGATGCATTACATAGTGTATATGTCTGAACGTTTAACCCACACCCCGTACAACTAGTACAGCGTTTCGAGTCAAAATTGCAATTATCATAGCACCAACATATGAAAGAGATGCGTCCACATTCAGTATAAAAATGTCATGGTGCAGATCATTTCCTTCAGGGGAAATTCCTATTACAAAAGCAAAAGAGCCTCGACGATGCCCATCGCAGAAAACAAAAACTATCCAAGTTCACAACGCAATAAAATCAATCTAGAATCCTTAACCCACACAGTAGCCAAATCCAAAACCCCAGGAATCGCCCTTTTCACACAAGCAAAATTCACAATCAAATTCGAACAAAGAATGCTGAATTACTCACCTAGGGTTGTGAAACGGTCCAACCTTGTTCGCATAAAGCGGCACCGGATCTCCAACCTTGTATTTGTGATTCGATCCATCTGATCTAACCTGAATCGCGGCGCACAACAGCAGCAACACCACGAAGTGCCACCCTCCTCCTCTAGCCATTCCTTTACTTGGCACACTGAACTGAGTGCGTCTGTTGCAATATAGTAGTGAGAGGAGAGAGATGTCGATGAGGGAGTGGGAGAGAGATCGGGATCTAAATGGGTAGATGAATTTTGAAGGAAATATGTTTATGTAGGCCCACGCGCGGTCAAGCGAGAGTGGGATACAACGTTGACGTGCAATTGATATCAAATTAGGCAGCGGATTATGACCGGCTAACGATGGAATTAGCCACCATTTTAGCCCAACTACCGTCACCCTCGCCGGAAGCATGTTTATGGTAAATATATTTAATAGTAATTTTTTTTGAAGATAATTAATTACAATAATTTTTTATTATAATTTAAATTGTAGAGCTGTGAGCACTTAAACTATCCATATACCATATGTGACATATTTAACACCAAACCTTAATATTACTTTTTTTTTTTAAAAAGTGTACATATATTTTTAGTTTATTATACAAAATTTTACATGCATTTAAATTAAAATATTTTTCAAAGTATTCATCCAATATATCTTTCTCAATGTACTCTATCTTATAATCTGAGGTAGAATGTAATATTGCACCAATATAAAAATTTGTGTAATATGGTTAGAGCTGGCAATTGACCGAGCTACTCAATATTTGGGTTGGGTTGGATTCAATTTTTGCAGCCCATTTATAAAATGGATCGACCAAATATGTGAATATGCTTTGGCCCAATGGACCAACCTGATGAGTTCATTTACATGTAAAAGTTGATAATTTTTATCCGGGCTGGCCCAGCCTACACGACATTTGGGTTGAGTTACATTTTTTATAGGCTTGAATAAAAAGTGGATCGGCCCAATCTGTGAATATACTTTGGCCGGATAGACGTGCCCGGTCCATTTGCCACCTCTAAATATGGTACATATGTTGTCCATTTAACTTAAATACTATTCCTTTTTCCCTCACATTTTAACACACCCTTCTTCATGTTCTTCATTTTTCTTACTTTAGAGCACTCCCAAAGCTTGCCACCAAATTTGCCACAAAATTCACAATTTGGTAAAGCTTGCCACCAAATTTGTCACAAAATTCACAATTTGCCATCAAATTTGACACCAACAATAAAATCATCTTCAATCATAAAACTCAAATCTTAACTCAATGGAAATATTCTTTTAGAATATTCTACTTTAATATAATTTATTTTTTATTTTATTATTATATATGTATAATTAATTTTATAATTTATTATTCATATTTAAATTCTTAAAATTAAATCAATAAAAATTTGTTGTGAATTTAACAAAAAAATGAAGTAGGTATACAGATGTTTGGAATGAAGAATGTATTCTAACCGTTATGAAGAAATTCCACGTAGCTGCATCAGTGTGATCTTTTAAATTCAAATATGATATTTTTTTTAACAATTAGTTACAATTTTAAATTTTATTTAAATACAATAATTATTTATATTTTAATATTGAATTATTAAGTTATATTATATTAGGAATAAATTTAATATTAATATATATTGCACCTACATAAAAATACATATAATACACCACATAATATAACAAATATATAAATTATACAAATAAAATGATAAAAAAAAGAAAAAAAAAACAGTTTGCGTTCTGAACAGTGCGTGGCAAATTTACCACGCACTGTTTATGAATGGTATTTTGCCACAAAATTTACGTCGCTGTTGGAGGTCATATTTACCGCAATTTGCGGTTTACGTTGTTGTTTGAGTAGCCATTGGGACTGCCCTTTAATGGTGGATTTTTCTCCCATCTAACTTCTTCTTTGTGAGATTTTTTTTTCACATTTTTTTTCATCTCCTTTGATTTTCATCATTGTGGAATTTTTCAACGTCTTCTACTCTGTTTTTCATATTATTAAAAATTGTATTACTATTTGAATGAATTAGTGTAATTGCATTAGTAAAAATGTGTTACTAATTGATGTCGTAATGCTCTTTTATTCTTATTTTATTCATGTAGTAACACATGAATTACTAAATTAAATAAACTTTTTATTGTTCAGATTTTTAATGTACATCTACTAAAACATGATTCACTAAATTGAGAACTATAATATTATGATTTTTTTTTAAAAATAAAATAGGTGTTCTTCTTAATAAGATTTTATTTTCTTTCAAGCCTTTTTTATTAAGGATTTTCATTGTTTATGTTATTCAACTTTCATCTATATTAATTTTTTACCGCTAAATTTTATATTCTTCTATAAATCTGTATTTTTTTATTCTATATTATTCTTCATATAATAATACTTCCTCAGTTCCGATATAAGTTACTCGTTGCTTTTGGGCACACGAATTAAGATAAAAGTGAAAAAGTATAAGTGATGTGATGGAAAAAATGAAAAAGTATAAATGATGTGATGAAAAAAGTAAAAAAATAATGAGAATAGTGTAAAAAATATTAAGAATAATAATAAAGAAGTGAATAGTAATTTTCAGAAAAGGTAAAAAAATAAATGAACAACATATAGTGAGACGGCAAAAAATGACAAAATAAGCAACTTATAGTGGGACAGAGGGAGTATATAATTACACCTATAGTAAATATCGTTCTTTTATAGTAGTAACAATTTGAAAGTGAGATTTTTTTATTTGTGTTTGCTCATTTAATTTGGAAAAGTCTTGAATCCGCGAATTTTTATTGCTTCTTTAAATATGTTCATATTACATTGGGTAATATTGCACAAAGAAACTCACCCTAATGTAAAAACTATTATCTATATTTACTGATTGTTATATTAATTTAATTTTACTATAAACTAAGTCTAATGATGATATTAATGAATGTCTTAACATAATAAATGCATATAATATTAATTTCTTTCATTTCACAAAAATAACAATTGTGTAATGGGCCTACTTGGTATCGTGCAGCCCATTCACAAGTAAACAATTGGCACAGTGCCAAAAAAAAATTTCTTTTTTTTTGAATAGAACAATTACATTTTTATTTACTTTGTTATCTTGGTGGATCCTTGCCACATTCTACCACGAATTGACGAATGCAAGTATCATTCTGTTTTGGTATGTATTGTGTTAATTAAAAAGTTCCCACTTTAAAAATATAAAAATTTATTAATAATAATAATAATATTATTTTATTAAAAATAACTTATCAATTTTCTTGAAAAATATCATTATATTTTATTATAATTTTTTCAATTTTTTAATTTAACTGATCTCATGTTAATATATTATGAGATGATCTCACATAAATTTTATTCTTCTGTATTTTCTTTTTAACAAAACAAAATATGCCAGTGTATTTTTAGCGTTTAAATTTTTAATAGCATGAAGATCTTACAATTATACGATATTAGTTACCTAATCTCATCACGTTCTTTAAAGTATAAACCAACAATAATTATTTGCAACTATTTATGTAAAGTATTTTAAGAAGATTGAGATTCTTTTTGGAGCCCAGTGATGGTTATTATTTATTTCTTTTATTAATTTGAGTTATTTACTTGTTGGTTTGGGGTTTAGCGGAATAACGGTCAATGCAATTTTACTATGAATTCTAAGTTGGTAACATGCAATTTTTGTGCAAGGAAAATGTGTCAAACGTAATAGATTTGTTGGCAACACACAATTTTTGTGCAAGGAAAATGAGACAAATAATATTATTAAGGGAAAAATTGGTTGGATGGGATTAGATTTTATAAATAAGATCTCATAATACGATATCAAGCAAGATCGTCCTTTTTTTATTGGACAAAAATTTGTATGAACTCGAATTCACGGTAAACTTGGGTTTATCAATATCGCTGTCATGTATATCATTATCACTGTTATGCATATACACTATATTATTACTATTAAAAAAATTACTTGAGTTTGGAGGTAATTCGATGTTGGCAAGCGTGAGAAAGAGAATTTAGATATAATTTGAGTTTAGTTGTATTCAAAATCTTCCAACTTAAAGAAAAAACAAATTCACAGCCTAATAAAAGTAAAAAATATTACTTGATTAAAATTAAAAATCTAATATTATATGCATCATGCATATAGTGTAATTTTAATATATTTTAAAACAAATATTTCTATTACTATTAAAAAATTACACTTACTTTTTTTAATTAAAAAGTTATACAACTTAACAAGGAATTATTTTTTAGTAATATCGGTAATTTTTCAATAATAACATAAAAAAATTTTAAAAGTAAATTAATTTGAATTACACGTGCGGAGGAGACAGCTCAAATAAAAAAATTATTTTGCAATACATTATAAATTATTGACTTCAATATATAATCAACCAAAAAGTCAATTAAACAGCAAAGGAGATTAACATAAAGTCGCATTACATCAAATAAGTTATTGCTAAGTTTCAATAAATATACTATGTACTCCTCTTTCGAAAATCAAACACAAATGCATAATCGACCGACCAAATTATCGTACCTATGCTTAATTTGATAATAATACAATAAAAATAAAACATGCAATTAGGTAAATTTTTTTCAAGTTTTATTAATAAATTAGCAAATAACCAATTAATAATAATAATAATAATAAAGCTTAGCAGACACCATTGGTCTTCTTCCTATCAGCCACCATTTTCTTCCATGCATCGGTGATCTCCCTCTGCACTTCAAGAGCAGTCTTGTTGACCACGGCAGGGTGGTGCTCAACCGCGGTTAGTTTCTCGGTGACCCGGGCGGGGATGCGGTCGAGCTCGTCCAGAACTTTCTGGATGTCGAGGACGAGCCTCTCCGCGAGGGTCCTCGAGAAGTCCTCCCGGATGACGACACGCAGCACGGTGATGTGCTGCGCGTCCGGGGGCATTGTGTAGGCGGGGACGATCCAGCCGAAGCGGCGGAGAAGGTCGGAGATCTCGAACTCGGTGTGGCGGCTGTTGTCTTTGAGGCTGAAGGCCACCAGGGGCACGCCCATGTCTTTGGAGACGATGTTGAACCGCCCGGTTTTCTCGAGGCCTTCTTTTAGCACTATCGCGTTTTCTCGACAGTTTTCCATGATGTTGCGGTATCCCTACACAATGTAATGCATGCAATTAATTTGAATTCTTTGCGTGCATTGATAAATCCAAAATGATAAAAACTCTGTGTGGGTGCGTTTCTTCATATGAGATTATATAAATTAACACTCATTCTCTATTAAAATAATAGTAAATTATTCTCAATTTATATATCATTTAATTATCTCATATCATTAGACGATCTATACAAGACTTAACTCATGATACAATTTTAGTCCTGACCACAAATATTTTTTTTCTAGTTCCATAACATTCCAAACATTCTAATTATAATTTGAACCGTGATGTTCCATCTTGAATTGAAATTAATAGTTCTAATGGTCAATATAATCTATTTGTATTAGGAATAGGTCCTAAAAAAAGTATAATAATTTGAGGAGTAATTGATTCCTTTAAACAGAGAATTCCAACCATTTCACACCAATTTTAACTTGAATTATGATATTCTGATTCGAACCAGACATAATTAAAATTGCTGAAAAAAAAAATTGTGGTCAACATGACTATATACAATGCCAATAAAAAAAAAATCGCCTATATATAAATTACCTCGTGACCCAAGCGAATAAGTTGGTAGTACTGAGCAATTACTTGACTAGAACCTGCAAGATATTGAAATACAACTATAATAAGTTAATCTGCATAAAATTATTTGGTGAAGTTTTGAATGAATCATTATCAATTTTAATATATCAAATATTTAACCAAAAATATCAAAAATTTTATCAAAAGTATTAAAAGCAATTACGTACATTCGTTATGCTAAATCGCAATTTTGGATTCACCCTATCATTTCTGTAAATCTGAATTCATATAACTTTTTGTTGAAGAAAAGATATAATTTGCATGCAAATAAAAAATCAAGAGCAAAATAAAGTAAGTATTGTGTGATAATAAAAGTGTGATTTTTTAGTACATACAAGAATAAAATTTCAACAATAATAAGTACAATTTTTAAAAAGAAGTATGTTTAAATTATATGGTGAAAATATTATGATAATAAAAACTTGACAGTTTTCATTCTTCAAGTTTCAAATTGATAGTTTTAACATTTTGAAGATTCAATTTTTGTCATTGATTTTTAACTAGCGTAACTCGTAAATTCAGGGGGTGTTTGATATAATTGTAAGGAATGGAAATGTTATAGGAATGGAAATCATAGTTTTCAAATAGGTAAACTATGGTAGATTCCTTAGTTTTTAGGAATCAAAGTTATAGTAGAGTTATACCAAATACACACTATGACTTTGATTACCATATATTACTCACCTTCCAAAAGAGCCAACCAAAGACCCCCTTTCAAATTTTGAATCTCAAAATTAGAATTTAAGAATATTTGTTATTGGACAATAATTAATTAAATTAAGGGGCATGCACCTTTGGAGAAGTTGAGGGTGAAAGTGGGTTGATCAGCTCCAAGATAGTTAATGTGGAAAATGAGTTCTTCAGGCAAGTCGTCCTTGGTCCTCCAGATGGCCCACCCGATACCCGCATATACCAACCCGTATTTGTGCCCGCTAACATTAATGCTCTTCACTAGCGGCAACCTGAAATCCCACTCCAGTTTCGGGTATATAAATGGCGCTATAAACCCACCACTAGCTGCATCCACGTGGATCGGTGTGTCCCATCTGCACATACACAATTTAATTAAAATAAAAAATAAAAAAAAAATGAAAAAGAAAAAAACGAACCCTGTTTTCTTATTCTTTTCGAGCAAGAGATCGTTCAAAAGCTTGACATCTTCAAATTCACCGTTGAGGGTGGACCCCAGTATAGCGGCCACGCAGATAGTGTTCTCATCGACCAATTCGACGGCTTTGGTGGGGTCCATCACGTAATAGCCCTCCTGCAGCTTGACCTCCTTGAGCTCGACCTCGAAATAGCGGGCGAATTTCTCCCAGCAGACTTGGACGTTGGCGCCGGTCACGATGTTAGGCTTGTCGTGGGGTTTGCCCACCTCTTTCATCTTGTTTTGCCATTTTCTTTTGAATGCCAGACCCGCCAGCATTATGGCTTCCGATGACCCCACCGTCCCCACTCCCACCGCCGCTTCCCCGTCCCCCAGCGGCGCGTTGAATAGATGTGCAATCATGTTCACGCACCGATTCTGCTAACAATAATATTTTTTTAGCAATATTAGTTAGTAGGGGAATACCGGTGGACCGAGCGTAATTACTTTAACTTGTTGAATATTTTATTAACAGTACTCCTCTGTCTTGATATATATTTTCTGTTGCTTTTGCCCCATACATAAAAGTGAAAAAATAATAAAATAAAAAAGGTGAAATATAGTATAAATAGTAATGAAAATAATGATAAAAAATGAATAATAGTTTTTTTTTATAAAAACAACCACTACAAAAAAAAATTGACTATAAAATTTTATAAAACTTGGTAGTAGGGTGGATTCAACGAAATACTTGACTCATTAAATTTTATCAATAGTATATTAAAAAATAATTTCACCATTTACATATTTTGTGTGAATATTTTAAATAATCATTACAGAAAAAAATTTCATATAAAACTTTTATGGTAAAATTGTTTACGACTTACCTACAAAATTTTAAAATTTATTATTATGTAAACATCTCCATTCCTTAATAATCTTCGATTAATTTGCATAGGAAATAAAACTTCTGCGTAATTAATAACTTACAAATAAAATGTCAACAAAAATTTAAATATAAACAATTTACTTACAAAAATTTTATATGTAAACTATTTGTAGGTATGAAATACAATATCTTTACAATAAAAAAAGTTTTATAGGCAAATTCGTAGATAATATCCAATAAAAAAAATTTATTGAAAATTTTATAGTGATATAGATAATTTTATAGCAATGCTTAGTGGATATATACTAATATTTTTTAAAGGTGTTTATGTGATACTTTAAAATAATTGATATCATTTTTGAATTATACCATTAAATTATCATATGAAAATTTTACTTAAATTTCATACTCCAAATTTTAAAATTGAAAAATATATGACCTTTATTATTTCGATAGTTATTAATTGAATTCAAAATTTAATAAGATTTTAAATTTTAAATGATATTAACTCACTAATGAATTTTGTTACTAAAATATTAACAATTTTTTTAAAAATAATAAATTTTGATATTGAATATGAATTCACATATGGAATAAAAATCACAAAAATTTGTACAAATTCAATAGAAAATCATAACATAGTAAATAATAAATAAATAATTGATATTGACTCAATAATTATAAAATTTTGCAAGTAATTGATTTTTTAAAATTTTTGTGGGTGGACTTATTCTGCAAAATAACATATTTAGACATATATGTATATGAAATTATTTTGGACCTGCACTGGGTGGAGATCAGGGCAGCCCCTTAATTACATCCGCCTAATATGGTACTTAGTACATCATGCACGAAAAGATATTATTTCTAACCTCGTCATTTTAATTGAACATTTCAACTTTACTTTCACACTTCTAACTCACAAAAATTAATAAAATATATATATTTTTATTTTATTATTTAACTTTACACTCACATACTCTTTTATTTTTTTTAAATTCAT
This sequence comes from Prunella vulgaris, assembly GCA_026898435.1. Classification (NCBI taxonomy): domain Eukaryota; kingdom Viridiplantae; phylum Streptophyta; class Magnoliopsida; order Lamiales; family Lamiaceae; genus Prunella; species Prunella vulgaris. The sequence continues at coordinate 198,295 of JAPKLY010000126.1, forward strand.
GAGCCATTTATAATTATGATAGTTATCATGAGACAGTGGATGTACTAAATACATTGTCTCAACATCGTGGAATTAATCCCCAATTACTATCCTATACTAAAATAAACTAATATCCTATAATTAATAATTAATGATACAACTAGTATTCTCAAATGAAATAATTGGTATCATTTATAAATAAATAGTATTTTACAATGTAAATAACAATCAATAAAACAACCAATATTTTTTAAGCAATTTCAAAATTAAACTTATTCACACAAAATCGTTTGCCCTAAGCATATGAGAAGTGTGTGAAAAATGTCATTTGAAAGCATCGCATACATTTTTTTTTTTAAATTAATATTATCACATGGTAGTTAATTAAGTACCCTCGCTTCCTTTTTATTCATAAAATTAGATTAGAAAAAAATATCTAGAGGGGAAGTTAATTTGCAATTGATTATACAAAAAGAGAAATGATATTTTTGGTAGAAAATATAAAACTTAAAATATTGGCTAGTTAGGCTATTCGTGTAGGGAAATTTACGGAAACGACATCCTTAAAATTGAGTCTCAATAAATATAAGGGTCGAATTGCAAATATTTTAGTCTAAAAAATTCAATATCAATTTTAGGCACTTTCAAATTGTCTATAATTATTTTATGTAACAGAACTAAAAAATTAATTCATTAAATAATATAAAAAGTTAAGTTACAGTAGTTTGGTAGACTTATTTTAAATATTTTATAAATTATATTAAAAGTTTATAAGATATTACTTTAAAATAATTTATAACTCGTTAAGTACTAATATTGCTAAAAAATTTATTGATAACTTGTTATAATTATTTTATAAATTTATTTTTAATATAAAATAAATACTTTTGTACTTTTATATTGAAAGGTGGGAATTAGTGGAAAAGTCCGAGGGGAAATAAATTGCAATATCTCGAATAATTTTTTTACAGTTTATAACTTATAATAAATAAACTTAAAAATTTTATAAATTATTAAACATATTACTATTTCATTAAATATGTTTAAATTTTTTAAAAACTTATAAACTATTTTAAATAGCTTATAATCTCAACTAAACAAATTTTTTTTTTTAAGTTAGGGACCATGGCTCTTGTCCTGTAATGTACGCATCTAAAAATATCATAACGTAATATCGAGTTTGTTCCTGTTCCCTACACATGGCGAGTTCGTCTACCACTTGGCACATCTAGCTAATAGATTCTCGAAGTCACTGCACGAATTCTATTTAGTAAATATTAAATATATTATTTCAATTAGATTTTATAATGTTATATAATTTAAATTGATAATGTGACACTCGTTTTAGATGAATTTACCATTATGACTAATGCATTAAACTAATGTAACTTGAATTAATATTTTCTTATATAATTATTACATTATTGAATATACTCAAATTTTAAGCGATAAAAATATAAATTACACACATTTAATATATAATTTTTTAAAATATATATTTTAAGTATTATGTATAATAAAATATAAATAAATAGATGTATATATTCTTAACGAATCACATATCATAGTATTTTCAAAAACTTATATTTCTAAATTTGTTTTGTATCTCTTTTGCAATCGTGTGTCTTCACTCGCAACGTAGCTCTTGCCTAAGACCAAGATTATCAGCAACTCTTTAATTCCAGATCATTCAATTAAATATTATTTCTCTCTCATCCACCTACACAACTCATTCAATTAATAGTTTAAGAGCTTTTAAAAAAAGAAAGTTTGAGGACTTTTTAAAACAAAAGTTAATAGTTTGGGGACCTTTTGATATATTATACCTATCTATTTTCCTACTTTATCAGCAAGTCAATTAATATTATATCATTTTATTTAATTTATTATATATTATCAATTATTATTTTTAAATTTAAAATAAATTAATAAAAATATTTTTAATAATTTCTAATTAACATGAAAAAATTACCATATAAAATAAAACTAAAAATATTGGAATGTTTTGATAAGTTTGGGAGTTTGAGATACTTTTTAGAATTTGAAAAATATAAATTATTTTAATTATTCATTAAATATGAAGAGAAATTATAAAAAAAATAGAGTGATTTTTAATGTGTTTCAAAACTTATCAAAAGAGGTCTCTGTTTATAAAAAATGAAAAAAAATACAAAATTTGGTAATTTTCTTTTTTATTAATAAATAATATTTAAGATAAAATATACTACTCCCTCCGTCTTTCTATAAGTTGCTCCTGTTGCCATTTTCGTCCGTCTTTCTATAAGTTGTTCATTGCTTTTTTACCTTTTTTGAAAACTACTATTCACTTTTTTATTATTATTTTCAATATTTTTTACACTATTTTCATTACTTTTTCACTTTTCTCCATCATATCACTCATATTTTTTCACTTTTTCTATCACATCACTTATACATTTTCACTTTTTCCATCACATCACTTATATTTTTTCACTTTTACCTTAATTCGTGTGCCCAAAAGCAACGAGCAACTTATAGAAATACGGAGGGAGTATTATTTAAGAATATATGAATAACCAATCCAAAACAGACAAATGTCTACTCCATATTAGTTAACCATGGGCGAAAGATAGTACTGCCTGTCAGCATGGGCGATGCCCACCCTCTTCATTCATTTTTATTTTTTATTTACCTTTTAAAATTTTTAATTTGGTTTTTTTTTTTTTTTTTTGAGACCTGACGCTGATAAATTTGGTTTAATGTAAGGGGGTGTTTTGATAATATGTAATAAAATAGGAGAGATTATAATATGATTGAGTTAATATTACTGATTTCACAATAATATTATTTGATAGAGTAGATAAACAAGTGATATTATTTCCTATTCATTATTTGGTAGATAATATAAAAATCAGTACAATTTTTATAATGTTGCTTAGTAGACAGTATAAATTTAGTATGAGAACTGCTCAAATATTCAAAAACAATTCTTCTCAAATATTTGAAAACAATTCAAATTTTTGGGGGAAATTGGGGGGCATTCATTTTACCATAGAACTCATATTTCTCTTGTATGGAGAGGAAGACAACATAATGAATGTGAAGGGCTACAGTAAATAGGTAGTACTCCCTCCGTCTATGAAACTTTTTCCCATTTTTTTATGGGCAAGATATTTAATGAAAAGTAGTATTATATTGAAATAATAGATAAAGTAAAGGAAAAGTATGAGTATTGTGAGACCCAAAATTTTATTGTGAGTGTGGATTGTTTCCAAATAAGAAAATGAGAAAAAAATTTATGGACAAACAAAAAAGGAAAGTGAGAAATAGTTTGGTGGACAGAGGGAGTAATAATTAGGTGGGTTAGCTCACCTGGCCACCTGACTCCTCACCTGAGTGAGTGACCTGAATTTGTTTCTCTTTGGGAACGAATTAGGAGGGGAAATATAAGGTTGGACTTGGAGATAAGGAGTGTAAGGATACTTTTTGTTCCGGGAAGATAAGAAATGGAGCAATCATGACCTACCAAACAATTTGAGCTCAAGGAAAAAAACAAAAAAAAAAACACCCCCATTTAATGCCTACCAAACACTTTGCCTAATGGAAATTGCCATGAAAATGACGCGCAACTCGGTGAACGAGTGATAATGTGCAACTGGCCCACTGGTCATCAAAACATCTCTTGACGCTTTCCTTAGCTAAATTTTTTCTATTTTATTTTTATTTTATCTTTTAAAGAGTATATAGTATATAATAATATTATCGTATAATTTATTTATAATAATAATATATGGTATAAATAATATTTTTAAAAAGTAATTAATACTGTCAAATTAATATATATTAATAAATTAACTAATATAATTAAAATATATAAAAATACAAACAATATACATATTGATATTTTTTATTTTTAAAATGGACCACAAATAAGTATGCGTATTCTTGGGGCTTTCAAAACGTATAGGAAAAATAATTAAAGTAGTACTTACTTCAAGTGGAATGAACATCATTTGGGTTGTCGGTGGACGCGACAATAAAAAAGTCCACTAAAATAAGAGCACCACTAATTGTAGATCTTAAGGATAAATTTATTCGTAAAATTTTTAGATGGAGAATTAATAATTATGGAATTTAAATATTAAAAATTAGTTTTTTTATAGTATAATAATCAGGCCAACAGTTTAAATACACTTTTATTTATTTATTATATAATTATTTTAACTTTAATAGAATATCATAAATCATAATCTCATAACACAATTCCATACACATGAATGTCTCATAAAGTGAATTTTGATTAGTTGTTTATATCGGGGCAGTGTTTAAAGTTGTCTCAACTTTGAAGTTACTGATTAAACTTTTAAGGTAATTTTAGTGATTATCTTCAAAATGTTCGAATTAAACAATTTATAATTAAAATGTAAATCAGAAATATAATGTACAAAATGCTTTTGCTTTAATAGATAAGATTAATAATAAATAAATTATTTATTTTTTATGGAATAATTTGGTGACAATAAATAATATAATAAATTTTTATCAGTGGTCAATATCAAATGAACCAAAAGTAGGATAAATAAAAATAAAATATTAATTAACACCTAATTTAATAAAATAAATTAGCTTTTGTAGTATTATTTTTAATAATGTTTTCTGTAATTGAAATACTGTATACATCCCCTGTAAATAAAATCCTGGGGTTATCAGGAAGACAGCAAACTGGCCAATAACTCATATTAATTCAAGAGTTTGTGTGACACCAATTGACCATCCACTTTTAATTTAAAATGTGTTATTTATTAATTAAAAATTATTATTTTCAAGAATTAATAAAATTTTAACAAAAATAACAATATTTTTTGTTAACAATGACTTGTTGCTTTAAAAAAAAATATTATTATTATTTATTATAATTTTATTATTTTTTAATTTGATCGATATGTTTCACACAATTTTTTGGCATGTGATTCAAATTGTACAGGAGTATTATATTTTGGAAGTGACGATAAAGTTAATTTCAGGACTACTACATTTTTGGCAACTTGCAAATTGCAACGACATGCTTAAATAAAATGCTCACCTATTGCATTCTTGATAGTTGTCTTCAATTCTCCAATGATATGCTTAGATAAGGGTTGTTTTGAAATAAAGTAATTTTAAAAAATATTATTAAATAAATGTGTCTAAAAAAAATTAGAGTGAAAAAAGAATATGAAAAGTAGATGATAAAGTCTCCCTCAAAAAGTGTAAGCAGTGTTTTATGAAAAATAAAAAATAGAAAACTATTACTTTAACAAAATAGATTTTAAGTACTTAAATAAATAGTTAAAAATATGAGTGTATATTCAACCACTTAAAAATGTGTAGAATCATTTTTTTTTAGATAAATTGGGTCTCACCCAATTCTATAATAAAGTGATTCTACACTTTTTTAAGTGGTTGAAAATTTACCCGTGATTTTTTTTTTTTTTAAATGCTTCTACTTCTTAAAGAAGAGGTTGAAGGCAGACACTAAATTTGAGAGTCTCAAAATTAAACCCCAATTAATAAGTCTCAATTCACAACCTTAACTTATATTCAACCTTTTTTCAAATTAAGCTATTATTTAATATTTTTAAGAATACTTAACGATGGTGTCTCTTTTAAATTAAAGTTTAAAAGAATATATATACATGTTATTTTTATATCCATGTATAGTACAATGAATATTTTATTAAATATCTTTTTTATTATATCCATAAATAGTAAAAAGAGAATATTTTATTAAGAAATTAAGTTGTGGAGTGATTGTTGATAAAGTCTAAAAATTATTTATCTGAAGGTGAAAAAAATGAATTACTACCTCTGTCCCACAAAAGTTTGCACACTTTTCTTTTTAGTTTGTCCCACAAAAGTTTACATACTCCCAAAATAAAAATATTCCTTTAAATATCCACCTTTAAAATCTTTACCTCACAATCTCCACCATACACATTCTACTCGTTACACTTTTTCTTAAAACCTGTGCCCAGAAAAGTATCGTAGACTTTCTTGGGACAGAGGTAGTATATATTAAAAAGTTGGGTTGTGAACGTCTTAACTAATTCATGGGCGAGATGGTGGTAATTATAAGTAATAAAAAATCTAGAGAATTGGGAATATTAAAAGGATTATTGTCGTGTGTCATTGTTATATTATTTAACTAAGTTATATTTACTTCTCACTCAAGTGAGTGATTTGAGTTTGATTCCCTTTGGAACGAATATGAGGAAAATATAAGGTTGATTTGGAGATACATGGGTGTATGGAGACTTGGTGTTCTTAACTTCTAATTCCTAACCACTAACATTTATCGATAAAAAAAAAAAACTAATCTAATTAATATACTAAATTAATAAAGTGATATAATAATAAAGTAGATATTTTAATAAAATGGTAAAGTAATTTTTATTAAAAAAAGTGATAAATTGACATTTTAGTGAATTTAATAAAAGTCGATTAGTGTATAATCTTTTACCAAAAATTGAGAGTGGGAATATAATTTGGGATGATTTTTTTTTAAATATAGAAATTTAATTACGGTAAAAGAAAGAGTATAATCAGCCCAAAACTCGATCTTATATAAATAAGGCAGAAAATAAAACCATCAGATCCAAGACTCATACCAAGAAATGGCAACCAATCAAATTGGTCCATCATTAGTGGCAGAAATGTAAATAATAATAAAGCATAGGGACTGGCCTGTAATTCAGTGGTGACCGGGTACTCATCCATGTCGACGTAGTTCTTATTAATGGCGTCCATCATCAGCTTATCGCACTCTGGCTCCATCCACGTGGTGACGAACGAAGCTAGGTTCAGCCTCGGATTTCCGTCCAGCATAAGCTCGTCGTTGATGATCTGATACGCCGCTTCCTTCGGTATCGAATTTTCCGACATCTTGTACCTGAATTAGTTGGACAAAAATTTATGTGAGGCCGTCCGTTTTTTAAATTAACAAAGCAAACTGAGGAGCAAATATGTGTTACTTGGGAAGAGGGTCGCGGACATAGCGGGAACCGAAGGTGGAGTCAACTGAGACATCGGACTGAGAGGAGGTTTTGGAGAGAACCATGGTGTTGTCGGAATTATGTGAAAAATAAATTGTGGAGAAAGAAGTGTGAATGCTCAGAGCTTGATTGATCGGGTAATGGGACTTTTATACAGGGGTGTACAGTGTACTGGAACTATGTTGGCCAATGATAATTTAGTAAATAATGGGATTTTTTTTAAGTGAATTCTATTACCTCCGTCCCGGAACTACTTTCATAGTAGTTCCGGGCACGTAAAACAAGGAAAAGTAAGTATGTGAGTGTAAAGTTAAATAATAAAATAAAAAAAAATGTATTTTGTTGACTTTTGTGAGTAAAAAAAATTTTCTTTTTAGGTGTGTGAAAAAAGAATTGAGACGTCCAAATAAGTAAAGTGTGAAAGTAGTTTTGGGACGAAGGGAGTATGTTTTTGCATTTTCTACGTGCTATGAATTGACATAAAAAATATTTCTTTTTCAAGGTTATTAACAAACTCTATTATTTTCGTGTCATTAAAAATTGTTTACAGTGACAAATTTATTTCATTAAAGTTCAATTGTCTTGTCATGAAGATGGAGGAAATATATATTTTTTAGAATATTTAAATTTAAAAAGTGTTTTTTACTAGTTCAATTTAATTGACTTTTATCATTAACTAAAAATATATCATTAAAAATTCTAATTTATAAAATAAAATCCATAATGACAATTTAAAAAATAGTTAGAATGAAAATTTATTATTAATTATAAATTTCAGATTTTGATCCATTTTCTATTAAGAGTAAATGTGTGATACTAATCATATTAAAAATTTGCGGGTCCTTAATCGGGTCGGATTTGTTTTTTTTTCAAATTTTTTGCAACTATAATTCTAGATTTTTTTGCTCCCAAGTATGTTATAATTTGGGCAAATGCATGTTATTAATAGGCAAAATGTGTGTTACAATCAGATTAAATGTGTTTTCTTTACATATATTCATTTATTTTTGTAGAAATAGCATTTTTTTCATACAATTTAATAAAAAATGTGTGTTACTATAATAAAAATATTTTTATATTTTTTTATAAATATTTAATTGTTTTTTCATAAATATTTATGAGAAAACAATATATTTTCTTATAGTAACACACATTTTACTCTTGTATATGAAGAATTATTTATTACATAAAAATAAATGAATATATATAAAAAGAATAACATTTCATAAGATTGTAATACACATTTGCTCCACAATTTGTGTTACAAACTTACAATATGGGCAAATATATGTTCCTGTAATAGAATGTACTTTTATAAGAATAAATATGTGTTTTCTAATTTAATTAGCATTACTTTAAATCTAGGTATATTGATTCATTTTTTAACACACTTTTTACTATTTTATATGTGTTATTATATAAAAAATAATTATTATTTCTATACAAATAAATAAATATTTATGAAAAACCAATATGTTTTCTTATAATAACACACATGATTTTTCTCTTATATTATGTTAAAAACTATTTATTCTATAAAAATAAATGAATATATGCAAAATAACAACATTTTATAAGATTGTAACACACATTTGCTCTAATAGTAACACATATTTGCTCCCCAGTTTGTGTTACTATATGGGCAAACATGTGTTACTGTAGGATAAAATGTATATTTCTTAAAAACAAATATATTTTTTTTTTAAATTAATCATTATCCCTTAAAGCTAGATATATCGATTCATGTAATAACATAATTTTTTACTATTTTATATGTATTATTATAAAATAAAATAATTATTTACAGGAATAATAACATTTAAGGCCACTCTTAGTGGTTAAAACACAAAGAAGGCTACCCCATTTTCAATATTTCAAGGAGGGCCATTTCTTGAAGATGAGAATTTTAATTTCTGAACATGTCCCATCACATCCCATCCGCTGAAATTGAAAAAAAGGGCAGAGAGTTCAAAATTGAAAAAGGGGTAGCCTCGGCCTACAGCCATACTCTTGCCGGCAATCGCGTCGGAAATCGATCGAGCCACCATCGTTGGAACCGTCGGGAGGGTGCGATTCTGGTGAATGGATCGATGGCAGTTGTCGCTGGAACCGTCGGTAGGGTGCGCTGGGACGTTCTAGGGGGAAGGCGCGTAGGTGTGAACAGAGGCACGTGCGGCGCGATGAAAACTCTGGTAAGATCACTTCCAAGTGAGTGCATCGCTGTGGTGTACGGTTTCTGGTCAGACAATGATGGCGGTGTGCGACGCGCTGGTGTGCGCGGCAGAAGTCCGGCGACGAGATTAGGATAACTTCGATCTCTGGTTTTTCCATGGCGGATATCAGCGGTTTGCAGATGAGTTCGCCGGCGTAGATTTGTGGAGATGGTTGGCGCCTGAGGGGCGTGAGAGGGGTGCGATTCCTTTGACGGTGAGAGGAATCCGGCGTTTGCTGGCGGCAGTGGCGGAAACCCACCACGCTGCCGGAATCAATGGTGTCGTCTCCACAGCCCACACACTCTGTTTTTTACCCTTGCTCAACTACAAGTTGTGGGTGTTGGGATTCACGCCGCTTGTGGTCAGCGGCGACATGGACTCGGTGGCAGTGCAGGAGTTTAGCCGAACTCTATTTAACATGCGGCCGGACATAGCTCTCAGCGTTTTCTTTTTCTAGATTTTGATTTTCTAGCTTCTAAGATTTGTTATGGGTTTTTATTGTGGATGAATTTTTTTGATGGAGGATCAAATCTGCCAGAGAAATTATGAGTGAATGTAAGTTATTTTCATCGTTTTCGCCAAAAAATTATGTAAATTTGTATTGCCGGAAAAGAAACGTAATAGTACAATAATCAATACTTTAGTACAGTACGGTTCATTGTGGTACAAAAGCAATAGTACATTAATTTGTTCAATAAACCAAGGTAATAATGTGATGTGATGAGCTTAGTACACGATGTGACATGAACAGTGACACACATCACATCAATCGTACCTTTTTATCAGTGCATTAAATGCTCGAATAGTGTCCAAAGTACAATTATATGAATTATAATACATTCATTTATTCACAAGTACACACATAAGCTCAATAATACACTCCTACATATTTTGCCCCTCATTGTAATTACACGAATTAGCTAGCCTTCTTTGTGGTTTGCCATATAAAAAGGTCACTACATGTAAGTGACCCTTATTTATATACAAATAAATATATACTTATGAAAAGGTAATTTTTTTATAATAACACACATTTTGCTCTTACATTGTATGAAAAATATTATTTCTACAAAAACAAGTGATGTATATGTAAAAAATAACATTTGGTCTGATTGTAATTTGTAATACACATTTTGTCTTAAAGTAACATGCATTTGTCTAAAAAGTAACATACATGAGAGCGAAAAGCCTAGAAATTGTGCTTGCGTGAGAATTTGAGAAAATTACCCAAATTCGACCCGACAAGGCCATTGATCAGCGAATTTTAGATATATATGGTATGTTTTACATCGTAAAACGTTTCATATAAGTTTTTGTAAAAAATAATTAATAATATTAACTACTTTTTAATTTCATGAAATAGTTTAATATTTATATTTTGGGTAAATACTTGATAATTTTAATGATTTATTAAAAAATTTGAAATTCTAAACTTAAATAATATAATATATTATCTTTATATTAAATATAAATAAAATGAATAGTTCAAAAATATTTATAATTGATATCTATTAACAATATTCAATACAAAAATTTTGCCATTAATTTCCTAAATAAAGCCGCTGCCCCCTTTCTTCTCCAATGACTACCCACAGCTCACACCGACTATCGTCCTTTCGCCTCTTGCCACGACTGTCGCCGCCTCCATCCACCTCTCCTAGGTACTTGATCGTCACGAACAATGAAAACATCACCTTCCTCATTTTTCACAACAAAGTTTTCTACATGCAACTTTTTTTCACAATTAATGGTTTACGTGTTTTAATTCTCAATTCACCACGATAATTCTTTATAATGGTGTGCACCATAAGAGACGAGTGACCAGAGCGATGAGTAAGAGAGATCACGAATGGAAAATTTTAGCCCTAACATGAAACATGGAACGGGGCATAGCATATGTTTACTAAGAAGAGCATGTATTTATCAAAATACGAAACCTGGAATAACAAGCAGGGTCCTGATCGATCAGACAATAAGTAGACATATGTGTGTATACACTCTCCGCCAGGTCTATACATAGGTATGACAGAGGATCAGTATATAAGAAGAATAAAATATTTCATATAGAGAAAATGTGTTAGTCTCAAGTTAGCTATAAAAGAAATTAAGTGTACCAAAGTCAACTAGAGTGCCATTGGACAAAAGGGATTGAGTAAATAGATCTAACACATCCATCAGTAGCTTAGGATATAGATCAAATATCCTGAGTAATTCACGTAAAGATATAAATAGATTTTCCAATGGGGCATTACACATGATTGAAGTTGGAGAAAATATACATTGAATACCTAAAGTTCAATTGCTCAAGCATTCAAGAGAGTTGAAGAACATTTATTTCTATTTCTCTTTTGTTATTTTTTTATTTTTGTTTGGTCACAAACCGGCCAGACACGTAGATTTCACTGCCAGAAACGACTATCAACACTATTGTAGGTATCTTCACTGATGTTGATCATTCATCATTGATCATATTTGGTCCGTATATCGAAGAAAATCTACTTTTCTACAATCTCGAGTTTCAGTAGACACCAATTTAGTGGCAAGATTTAGGATTTAGGGGATATTTTTTTATACAACAAAAGGGATGGAGAATAAACTAAGAAACACATACTAGTTCTTGCAAAAATGCATATTTATCCTTATAGTTACTATAGAGTACAAAATTTTACTTTTTAATGACTAGTATCACACATTTGCATGTATAGTAATATAATCTTAAAAAAAAAAAAAAATCCTGAAACAAGTTTTATGAGAATTTTTTTTGAAAAAATTATTGGACCCGATCTAATTCGTTTAGGATCCGCAAATTTTTATTTGAATCTATGATTTGTGAAAATTTTGAATTCGTGATATTTGTCCAATTTTAGTGGCAAGATTTGAGATTTAGGGGATATTTTTTTGATACAACAAATGTGTTGGAAAATAAATAAGAAACACATACTAGTTCTTGCAAAATACAATAAATTACAAAATTTTATTTTTTAATGATTAGTATCACACATTTACCTATATAGTAATATAATCTAAAAAAAAAAAAATCCTAAAATAAGTTTTAGAGAATTTTTTTTGAAAAATTTATTGGTTCCAATTGCTTAGAATCTGTAAATTTTGATTTGAATCTATGATCCGTGAAAATTTTTAATTTGTGATATTTTATATACATTGCACATGTGCCATATTTCATACATCTATAAATATGATATAAAATAGTTTATGGAAATTGATGGGACATATATAATTTACACTTTCAATTTCTCTTTTCTCATGTGTGACTGATACGTGAAATCTATTCCATGAAAGAAATTGTGTACTTTGTTAATGTTCACCATTTTAGAGATATGAAATGAATCCAAAGTTTGGTATAATATATATATATATATATATATATATATATAGTATTATCTTAATAGATTTTTTAACGCTTCAGAAAGTGGAAGTACATGAAGTGATTAAAGAATATGCATTATTAAATTATGGTTACGCGTATCAATCAATCGTTACGTATGGTGATTGATTCAATGTTCCCCTCAAGAAAGAAAATGACTTTATTATTAAAATAACTAGTATATCACTCATGCGCTGCAAGGTTTGTGAGTATAAAATAAATATGAGCAACACTTGTGTATAAATTTCTACCATAAAAATATCAATTTTTAAAAAATTCGCGGATCTAAACCAGGTCGGGTCATATTTGGAATTTTTTTTTCCAAAATTCGCGCAACTTATACTTTCAGGTTTTTTCGCTCTCAGGTATGTTACAATTTGGGCAAAGACGTGTTACAATTAGGCAAAATCTGTGTTACTAATTCTTAAAAAATTAATTTTTTGTACTTTTCAAGTAACTATAAAGAAAATATGTATTTCTGCAAGTATAA
>JAPKLY010000126.1:211381-253903 GCA_026898435.1 Prunella vulgaris
TTGTTGATTTATGTTAATAATATGTTTTTTCGCTCCCAGATATGTTATAATTTGGGCAAAGACGTGTTACAATTAGTCAAAATATGTGTTACTAATTCTTAAAAAATTAATTTTTTATACTTTTCAAGTAACTATAAAGAAAATATGTATTTCTGCAAATATAAATATGTGTTACTTAATTTATTTTTTATTTTCTTTGTTGATTTATGTTAATAATATGTTATTCATGTACTTAATACATTATTTAATACCTTATATATGTTATATAAATTATAATATATATTTTTATAAGGATAAATAAATGTTTGTGCATACAGTAACACACATTTGATCTTGCAGTAACACACATTTACTCTAATTGTAACACACATTTGCAGTAACACATATTTACTCTAATTGTAACATACATTTACAGTAACACACATTTATTCTAATTGTAACACATACTTACTCTAGATGTAACATACATTTGCAATAACACAAATTTACTCCAAGTGTAACATAAATTTGCAGTAATACATATTTACTCTAATTGTAACACATATTTGTTCCTCAATTTGTGTTATTATATGAGCATATATGTGTTACTATATGATAAAATGTATTTTTATTTAGAATAAATATGTGTTACACATATAATGTAACATATACATGTGTTACATTGCATGAAAAATATTTACTTCTACAAAAATAAATGAATATGTGTAGAAAATAACATTTAATCTGGTTGTAATACACGTTTTGCCTTAAAGTAACATGCATTTGCCCCAATTGTAACATATCTGGGAGCGAAAATAACAAGCTAAGTGAATTTTGAAAAAAAAAACTCAAATTCGATCCGACCCGGTTTAGACCCGCGAATTTTCAAAAATGGATATTTCTACGGATCTTAGATCCGTAGAAATTTGTATATAAGTGTTTGTCAATAAATATTGTTTTAAATTATTTTCATGATATTATTTGTATTTTTATACTTTTCTATATATTAAAAAAATATAAATTTAATTTTATATATACTATATACTCCCTCCGTCCCGGAGCAACTTGCAAGGGGTGGAAGGCACACAAAACAAGAAAAAAGTAGAATAAAGTAAAAAAAAGTAGTGTTTTAAGGGTTAATTTGGTAAAATTTTATGTAAAAGGTGAAAAAGTTAGTTGGATTGAGTGTAATGTGGGCCCAAAAAGTGAAAAAGTAATGACATTTTGTGTAAATATGTAGATATTGTGAGGGTGAAGTTTATAAAAGGGTTTCCTTTTTTGGGTCTGCAAGTTCCTCTGGGACGTCCCGAAAAGGAAAACTTGCAAGTTCCTCTGGGACAGAGGGAGTATGATTCTTTTTAATCATTAATGACTTCTTTATAAATTAAGTCAATTGTCTTTTTTATTATTATTTTGAACGTGGCAACATAAAACTACCCACGAATAAAAATTATCCTCTTAAAAAAAATTCTATGTTTAACTTTGTGATATAATATTGTACAAATTCAATCAATTATTGTATGTTTTGTAATAACATATGATAAATATTATATAAAATTACAAAATGATATATTTTAAAACACTATTTTCAAATAGGTACAACATGAAAAAAAAATCTATTATTCAACTCATATTTACTCCATTAAGAATTTTTTTTATAACAATATAAAAATAATATTTTAAAAATATACTAATTTGATATTATTATATAACTTTATCACTGTAATCAAAATTGTGAGTTCAATTTTAGTTAAATGCATATGGTCCCTCCCCCACTAATCTTTTATTCAATTTTTTCTAATATATTAGTTTAATTTTTGACATGATAATGTAAATATGAGTATCTCAAAGTTATTACATTAATAATATAAATAAACTATTCACTACTAATATAAACATAAATTATTAACAAAATTCAATGACACTCACATTTAAAAAAAATCTTAATCCAACTCATATAAATAATATCAATAGAAAAAAAAATTCATTCTTAAAAATAAAATCCATATTTAAGATTTGAATTTTGAATTTCAAGTTATATATGAATTATAAATTCAATTTAAATGTAAAAAAATAATTATTGACTGAGTGTATTAAATATAGGTCGGTAATTATGATTATTGATATTTAAAATGTAGATAATTGGTTGGTTGTATTGGTAATAAAATTACTATCATGTGTGTACTATATGTAAATATAGTAATTTTTTTCTTCTTACTTTTTTAATAAAATATTTAGTTTGTACATAAATTTTAATGGAACTTTCATTTTTATCACAATTGCATTTTTATATAAATGTAATATAATTAAAAATATTTCTTATATGTTTTAAGGTTAATTCTATAAAAATGCATCACCTTTTATTCAACTTTTAATTTAATCATGTGCTTCACGATTATTATTAAAAAATTCAACTTTTTATGGAATTTCAATTCGGTACATTTTTTTTATCTCCAGCTAGCAACACATGGCGAGTTTCATCGGAGCGTGTGAAATTTTACCACATTAGCGTACAACCGTACACACATTTAATTATCTTATTATTTATTTAATTTTCACATTATATATCATATGCATATATATGAAATAACAATACTTTTTATTTAAAAATATTTTTGTATCATATGCATATATATGATATAACAATAATTTTTATTTAAAAATATTTTCTTGCTACAAGGGAAAAATATTTTTATATGTTTGTAGAGTTGAATATCAGATTCACAAAATACTTGAAAAATTACCCAAAAATCGTAGAAAAAATTGCCCAAATCATACCAAATTCTTCAAAATCTCAACGCTGGAGGTTTGAATTTGTAAAATTTATGAATATACGCTAGCATGACAAACTTTTATTCACTCCGTCGAAATACATCATCAGTGACCGGTCGGAGATGAAAAATATGTATCGGGTTGAAATTTTGAAAAGATTTGTATTTTTTTAATTATAATTATAATGCTCCGAATTAAATTGAAACAAAAAGTGGTGTAGTTATATAGAATTAACCCTATATTTTATTCTCGAGTTCATTTATAAATAATGATGGACTTGAGCTATTAATTTTTAATTCTTTTTATTCTTACTCGCACATATTATTTATTTTAAATATTAATTTGATATATTATATTTTTATTAATTTCAAACACACAATTATTTTTAAAATAGAAGAAAATTGTTGGATGAATTATACTATTTATTAATTATTTATATATTTTTATTAAGAAATAATTTTTTTTCTTGATACATACAAAAGAATTAACAAATTTTCAATTTATTTGTTGTGTATATAATATAAAAAACAACAATAACAATAATAACAACAATAATAATAAAGCAATTAGGTAACGTATTACTTTAAAAAAAATATTTTATATTTTTATAAATAATTAAATAAATAAAAATTCTTATATGATATAATTTTTTTTTATAAATTTTTAATATTTTTTTAGCAAAAAAGTTGATTGGTTAATCACACATTTAATTTTAATTAGATGAAATATTAAATATTGTATGGACTTTTGGTATGACTTGATTTTTTTAACATTTTTTTATTGAACTCTTTTTTAATGTGCATTTAATGTTAACATGATTAAAATATTATTAATATATTTATCAAAATTAGAAAGGACTTTTGATATGATTTACTTAGTTAATTACTATTTTTAGACTATTTTACTATTAGATTAGTATAGATAACACAATTGTTTTAAAAAGGGCGCGACATTGGGAGACATTAGTTTGACTAGTGTCACCAGGGACAGGTTTCACGCATACTATTACTAATGGCCGATGATATATGAAGCTTTTCATTCATTTTTTTAAAAAGAAAACTAAGTCAATACAAGTGTATAGAAAGTACTAAATTACAGTTATAATTTTAGGCTAAGTTTTCAAAAATAAAAGAAAACTACTTCAATCTAATCGAGAGGCGATGAAGAGTTGATAAAAAATGCAGAAACATGATTTTCTGAAATGATCCATTGAGAAAAAATCATCTCGCACTAAGGTGTCTTTCTCCCATGTTCACGCGTCCCACCCTTCAAGACAAATTCGATGACTAGATAAACTGAAGAAACCAGAAGACCCATCTGGCTCACTACCAGATTTGAAATAAACAACAGTGTATCTTCAAAAGAGACGAAAATAATAAAAACCAAAAGAAAGAGGAGAAAGAAGAAGGACACACACAGGCGTAGAGAGTCTCACAACTGAAATCTAGTGAAGATGAGAAAAATAAAAAAGAACTAGTCTAAAATTTTAAAAGTGCAGAACTTACAATACGAACAAACACATAAAAACAAAATAAAACACAAGAAAACAATGATCAAACAGATCAATCCACCAAGCAGACACCGTAATCACGGCGCCGTTAGAGCATATTGACTCGTTGATCTAAAAGAGAATAAGAAAAACCTTAGATAAAATAAGAGATATTGCATGAGAACCGAGCCTCAAACTGAATCCTAACCTGGTTTGTCAATTGTGAGTGGATCAATCATTGTCAATATTTCTAGAACTTGCTTGAGACTACATTTGTGCGAAATAATAAGATATGATTTAGGCCACCTTTCAATTTACAAGTCACTTAGCCAAATATTCCCAAAACCCTAATTATATTTTCATAGTTAGCCCATTTGAGCCTATAGTCCATTTTCTTTAGCAACCTACAATGTAACCACTTATTCTAAATAGTCAAATCTCTCTGTTTAGTGGAGGATAAAAGATGAAGTGGCCGAACATTAACTTTAGAATTGGGAGAGGAATTTTGAGCAAGAGTGTGAGAAGAGAGAAATAAGATGGAAAGTCTTTAAAGAAAGAGAGAAAAGAGAGAGAGAGAGAGAGAGATAAAAGTGAATATTGTGAAATATCTTTAGAAAAGAGAGAAAAGAGTCCCAAAGAACTTAAAAGGTTAACCTGACTACCCGAGTCAAGTGAGACGAGGGATGAATAAATTTTATTGAGATAATAATGAAAATAAAAGATCAACATTATCCTCCACTAGCGACTCATTATTTCCAAATTCATCTCACCATTTTCTAAAGAGCCAATATTATATCCCTGGTGAAGTGCTATTGATATCATTGTTGAACACATTGAGATGATGGAGAGATATTTTTTTTTTGCAAATTTATGATGAATATGTGATATTCGATTGTTAAGTGCATTAACTTTCCTATTTTTGTTTTGAATGTTGAGAGAAATACTTATCCATAAGAGTTGGTGACATGAGCATTTCGATATTGCATGATTCGCTATAACTTGTTAGGATCTCTTGTACTCCCTCCGTCCCTAACCAATTTGCACACTTTCTATTTTGGGTTGTCCCAAATCAATTTGCACACTACTTAAAAGAGAAACATCGATTTGCGTGCACACTCACAAAATTTTCCACACATTTACCCATATACCACTACTTTATTTAAAAATACATTTTTCTTAAACCGTGTGCCATTCCATGGGTGCAAATACCCCTGTGACGGAGGGAGTATCTTTTACTATTGAGGAGAGTTGCAATTGTTGAGTTTCTAATCATTTATTGAGCTTTTTTTTATTTAGAATAATTTCATTACAATCTTCCCACCATTTTTATTTTCTTTTATTGCTGCAACTCTTTAATTTTGGGAGGAGAGATTGATTGGTGTGAAAATCGCTCGAAATTATTGTACTATAATTGTCTATTTTGATTAGATTTCATGCATTTATTTACAATAAATTGATTAACTGAGCTTGACTGTAAAAATATCATTTGTGTTACAATTTATTAAAAATATAAATTGAGCTTATGAATCAAATTGTTGAGCTATTAATTTCGCTCAGGCTTTGAATTATTAATTATAACTCAATGTTGCAGGCCTCTTTTCAAAGCTTTACACGGCCCAAATGAAAAATAAAGGGAGCCCGAGTCATTTAGATGCCTAAGATTTAAGTGGCCCAATAGCCCATTTGCTATTCAATATTTTTCAGCCCATTCTGGAGAAAGAAAGATAGAAAAAAAAAAAGAAGGGGACACGCACTTACAAAGATTCAAGCACACTATTCACGCACTCAGCATTTGACATCACTCTAAACACACTTCTTATAGACCATTTTTATTAGGTTTTAACACTTTTACATAGCGGTAGGTGCTCTTATTTTTATTAATTTTCTTGCAAGACTTTATAGATTTTGGCTTATTCTAGTTGTAATTATTATATTTAGATTAATTTTATCCTTAAATTTTTTAGGAGGTGTTTGATATAAATTTAAGATGTGAATAATAATGAGTATCACTAATGGGATTAGTGATTACCCTTTTGTTTAACTTATTTTTATTATTTTATTCATGTATAATAATTATAACAAAAACTATAGATGAGAATGAATCCTCATTAATCATCATTCATTCTCATTCCGCACCCTTATTACCCCCAAAGCGGGCCCTTAATATTGATACTATTTTAATGTTCATGGTTTATTGCATATTTTAAGGATTTGAGTATGTTTATGTTTTATTTTACATTTGTTATTATGGGTTTGTTTAATATAGCTACGGACTAATTTTATTGTGCTTTGGGTGATGGAAACTAGGTGAGAATTGGTGATTCTATTGTGTTTATGTTTTGATTTTGGTTTGCTAAATGATTGTGCTCTTTAATTGTCGATTTCTTGGGCTTTGATGGGTTATTTTTATTCATTTGTGCATTTTAGTTGAGTGAGAAAAAAACAGAGTTGAGCTCTTTTGATCGAGTGTATGAATGGGTTGAATGAACTATTGAATGCTATTATTAAGACATCTATAACACGGAGAGGGATAGATTGTTGTGAACACTCCTAATTAGGCATTTGATTAGTTAGATGAGAGTTGGTTAATTGAATGAGAGTGCAACTCTAGTGCGATCGTTTGATGAATCAAGATTAGAGTATAGATGCAATATATAGGTCACCGAAACTCATTTGATTGAAATTACCCAAAGCATACCTCCTCTCCTTGTACTTCTTTAGAAGTTAGAGCCAGATTTTATTTACATTGTTATTTGAATTCTTATTTCATTTTAGCTTTAATTTTTCGTTCATTAGTTGTAGTGAAAAATTCCAAAATTCGAAACCTTTACTCATTGTTGAGCAATATGTGGATGTTCAAGATTGAATCCTTGAACCAGAGAACATCTCTTTAGGGACCGATATTTATAACTTGGTTAAGTTACGACTACTCGATCATATACACTTGTAGGCTTAGTAAATTAATGGAAACACAAATTTTCAATCAACAACAATAGTCTCCCAGGGCAGGTGCGAGCTTGTTTCTCGCACTCAGACTAAAGTCTTTTTGACTGTTGGGATGTGAGATCATGTATTTCGAGGTGACCCCCTGTGCGTCTTCTGCAATGATGATGCTCCAGATACTTACGTGTGTTAGGCGCTATTTGATTTGACCAATAAGAGGGGCCCCAAGCACCTACCCTACTTTCTAATTGTGTATAGATAGGACCCTAGCAAATTTTGCAATCTAGCCCTATTTTTCCTCTTATAAATATGTGATTTTTGTCTCATTTCTCACTTTTGGCTTTTGAACACTAAAACTCCCGCTCTTGTAAGTTTTAAATCCTTAGATTTTTCGATGCGCACTCTCCAGATTATTACAAAGTCAAGTTATTTCGAGGATTTCACCTCTTCATCTACACTAGACGCTAGCTCTATAGCTAACCTAACTACCCCGTAACCGTAAGGCTTCATCATCACATCCCTGCACTATATGCCGATCTAGTCCCAAGGCTCCACGTACTTCTCAAATGAGGGACCCAACGCCAAAGGCAGTCTTAAAGAGGATATTGCTGAAAGCACCAAAGCAGTATCCTATGCACTATCACTCCCATTATTTTTGACAGATACGACCAGGGCATCAGAATTTGGGTAGACCACCACGATTTTATCCTCAACCCGAAAGGCGAGGAGACCAGGCTTCTGGATGGTCATGTTGACGGACAGGGTTATCTGGTGGATATTATCGACCCCTCGCATTTTTACGGGCATGAGTGGACATGCAATGGGATTGATAACAAAAATTTTTTGGACAAGAAATTCCTCAGAACAATTATCAAATCAATGTGCACTATCCAATTCGGGATCTTTGCCCCAACTCAATCTTGAGGATACTGAGTGTTGGATGTGGCACTCTCTAATTCATGTGCTAGAATATTTTTTGTTCTAGGATTATAGTTGACGACTCTCACTAAATTTTCTTAATTTCATTTCTTCTCGGGATCGACAACAAATTGTTATTGCTAAAAATGGTGATGGTGGTAATATTGATTGGTATTTTTCTTGATTTTATTGCACCATGAGTTATTTTCTAGGGCCCGTTCCCCTCCATAGAATTTCTCCTAGTGTGAGATTTCTTCAATATTTTGCTATTTATATGATTCTTCGGAGTTTGGAGTGATGACTTTTTTATTTGGCTTGAACAATTTAAAGTGATTTCATATTTGACGGTTATCGTGCAAGTAGTCTTGAAGTAGTTTGAGTGTACATTTTCACTTAGTTGAGGTGTTTCGTTCCCGTCCAAATGTGTTTATTGAATTTTGGGCTTTTATCATGGAAAAGAGAACAATACAACACATTACTTTGTTTTTTACTCTTCTTGTTCGTCTCGGTTGAAATTATAAGTTTTTTTAATATATGTAGTGGGACAAAAACTTGTATACACCCAGGTTCACGGTGAACTCGGGTTCTCAATTATCACTGTCATGTGTATACGCTATCTCTGTTATGTATATTTACTATCACTGTTATGCATATACATTATCACTGTTGAAAAATCAAGTATATTTTTATAACAATGATAGTATATATGAATAACAGTGATAGTGATTACACATGACAATGATATGAGTTCATGTGAACTCGAGTTCACAAGAGACCTACTTATGTAGCGGAGATAGATTTGCTCTAATTTTTTTAAATTGTAATTTTTAAGGGTAAATTGCACAAATGGTCCCAAGAGAATTTATGCTCATGAATTTGATCCTTTTTTTTTAGCATAAATGGTCCCAAAAGATTTTTCTATTAAAATTAATGGATTAATGTGGGACCAAATCTGTTGAACTCAAATTTTCATGGGACCATATGTGTAATATTTTTTAACGAATGAGACTAAATATGCTAAAAAGAGGATAAAAAAGAACGTGAGACCAGATCTGTTACTTAAAAATTCTCATGAAACCGCACATACTATTTACCCTACTTTTTAATATGTCGAACAACGACTTTCTAGTAGAAATTTAGGGTGATTTAATTTTGTCATACAAAAAAACATCTAACTACTTTCTCTTAAAGAGAAATAATAAAATGGGACTAATTTCACAACTATCTACAAGTTCGATTTTTTAGATTAGTGAGACTTTTATTCGACTATCAGAGTTTAGATTCGCTCAATATTCTAGATTTGATTCTCATTAAAAGCTACTTTATCTATATTAAAATGTTAATTTATTGGGCCTCCATCCAGAAAAAGTTGAGAAATGCATTGTTCATGGTGGATGGGTAATGTTAAGAAAAATAAAGGAATTAAAATTCACAACTCTTTACAAGTTCACACTTTTAGATAAGGTGAAATACATTGAATCGTTGTACTTATTATATTGAAATGACAATGATTTGTATGAAAATTGTTCATGATAAATTTATCATAAAATTATTTAAAGTATCAAATATTTTATTAAGAGTATAAAAATCTCATTAGGACTATAAAAAATCAGATGAGTGACATTATATTTTATGTTTTGTTGATTTTTTTGACTTAAAATTTCTATACTCCTGATGAATTATTTTAATACTTTTGACCAAATATTTGATTTTAAAAATAATTTTATGATAAACTTATTATATATTATTTTGAGATAAAATCTACTCCATTGAAATATATTGGTCAGAAAATTTTCTTTTATTATAAAATTAAACTTTTATCCACTTTGTAATTATCTATTTGGTTAATTCTATATAAATACACCACCTTTTACTAAACTTTCAATTTAATCCCGAGCTTCACGATTATTATTAAAAATCCCAACCTTTTAAATGATTTCAATTCGATACACATTTTTTATTTTCGAAAGATAACAGACGTGTCTCGCTGGAGCGTGTGAAAGGTTGTCACGCTGGCATATACGTATTACATTACCTTTTTATATTTGATTTTTTAGTTTCCAAATCATATATAATATACATAAAAAAATAGCAAAAAATTATATTAAAAAAAGTTTTTTTGAATGAGAAATACAACGGAAAAAATGTTTTTACACCAGATTCAAGGTAGACTTGAAACGACACTAAAAAATGTTGTTTTAATATAAGTTTTTCTTATTTTTTGTGTATATGATATATGATGTGAAAACTAAAAAATAAAAAATAAAAAAAAATTTAATACGTGTACGTTAGTATGACAACTTTCTCATGCGCATCAGCGAGACACATCATCCATTGCGGGCCGAAAATAAAAAATGGTATCAAATTGAAATCCTTTAAAAGGTTGAAATTTTTAATAATAATAATCTTGAAGCTCGGGATTAAATTGAAAGTCGAGTAAAAGATTGTGTATTTATATAGAATTAACCCTTATCTATTATAAATCCCTTTAATTTATTGATCAATAAACTTATCCATTCAGTAAAGTGGGCAATACTTTGCAATATATATTTAATCTTTTAATCTTATTAATCTCTACTAATGTTTCAGGCAAGAAATATTAATTATTTCATTCTAATTTTTGTCACAAAAATCCAAAAGTACGTTTCATATGCATCAAGTGCACCGTACAATTCCAATATATTTTTAAAAAGTTATATCTTATAACTGAAAGTCGCACATATTATTATTAAAAAATCACACTATTAAAAATAAAAAATTCAGTAATAGCATGTGTTTTTCAACAATATTTTGTGTAACTTTTTAAAAATGTACTTGAGTTGCACGGTGCACCTGGTGCATACAACACTGATACAAAATCCAAATGTCAATTCCTTATAACCATGGTAATAAAGGTAATAAAACTCCATTTGGATGGATGAATTCAAAAATGAATGAATTTTTACAATAATACGTGTAAAAAAATATATATTTCAAGTTAAGAATTATAAAGAGATGAGAGACAAGGGAAAAAGTAAAGAGAAATGGAGATGAAAAGAGGTAGAGATGATTGATTTCAAATGATATGATTTTGAAGAGTATTTAGAATTTCTCTATTATAAACATAACTCAAATCTAAGTATTTGTAAATTTATAGAGAGATTGATTATTTATGTGTGAAATCCAATGATTTCAAATCTATCCATCCAAGTGGAGCCTAAAAATTTTATGTACGAAGACTAGTATATATGTAGCCTTATAAACATAAGAAAATATCACTCCCACATTATTCCCAAGCATTTCAAAAATTTCTACTAGGGTGAGTATTTTCTCTTCAATCAAAACTAATTCGCATAAGAGAATTAGGCTGAGATACAAAACAACAAAATTAGGTTTTGATACAAAACAAGTTGTGATCCTCACTCTCTCTCATTTTTATTTTTTATGTGTGTGTTTGTTTTAGTGAAAATTTTAACATTTTTTTTAACTTCCTCGTATATGCTACAAGAACAGCAGCAAATTTTATTGGATAGCAGAAATGGATGCCAAAAATGCAAAACCAGACTATCCGCCGCGAATTGAGTTGCTCAAAATGTAATAATTCGAATCACCTGTTCACTTCATCAAAGCAGTATTTTATTCATATATTTTTTTGAAATATTTACTTAATTTGTTTAGTTAATTTTGATTTTTCAGTGTGTCTTATGTGCAATAGAATGCATTCCACGCACCCTTAATTTCAAAATTAATTTTGATAAGCTCATACGCAAAATTGGGCTTTAATTTCAAAATTAATTTTGACCTGCTCATACGCAAAGTTGGGCCAGTCAAAATTAAAATTAAAATTGAGCCTAAATCCCAAGTACATACTATGCACTTGGATGCACCCAAAATTTTGTGTTTATTTTTTGAATTAATCTTTTGATACAAGATTGGTATTACTTTTTTTTTTCCGTTACAAATTAAGATGTTGTTTGTACAAAATCTCAATTGCTCCATAATGATTTTTTTTCCCTTCGTGTTTTAGTTGTTAATTTTATGTAATTTAGTAAAATTAATATTTTATCTTATCTATTTTCATTTTGTGAAAGATTTTTAGAGGAGTATGGATATATAGATGAGAAGCAGATCCAACAATTGAGCATAAATCTAAATCTTGATCCTGAGCAAATACAATCATGGTTGGAAGACAAAAAAGCTGAAGAAAAGGTGCCTTACTCACTTCTTACACACACATCCAATGAGTCATATCATATATACCTCTATTTATAATTTTAAAATTATGTCACATCTTTTATTCAATAATTTTTTTAAAGGTCTTTTATTAAATAATTAATGTCACATGTATATTCAAAAGTCACCATATTACTTGCAAATGTTAAATGAGATTTTTTAATGGGGCATAAATATATATACATCTCAAATATATGGGAGATCTAATCGAAGCAAATGGAAAAAAATGATTCCATCAGCATTAGATATATCATATACATTTTTTTTATTTTTAATATAAATTATAACAATTTTTTATATTGTCATATATATATATATATATATATATATATATATATATTTACTTATTGTTATAGTTCTATTATGATCAAAATTAACGTTTGTTGAGAACAAAATTTTCAGGAATTACCAGAAAATGATGTTATGAAGGTTGAAAATGAAAAAATTCGTTGTCAGAATAAAGCCATAATAGAGCTCCTAAATAATATAAAGTGTCCAGGTTGGGAAAGCTCACAAAAGGTCAGTTTTTTTTTTACAAGTAACTTTATCATTCTTTATAAAGATAACAGTTATAACTATCCTTTCTAGTGTATTTTATGACATAATAATTGTATTTTTAGATCACAAAAACAATCTTGTGACATGATCATTCACAGTCACGTACAAGAGCTCTTTAATTCTAAAACTCATCTTTTTTCTTTATTGTAAAGCTATAATAATTTATCTAAAAATTTACTTTTTAAGTTTACGTAACATAATTTTAACTCCCATTATTACATTGAATCTCTTATCACAGAAATTGTGTTTTCACTGATGTAATCTCTACAATCATGGATGCCTTTTAGTTGAGACTTGAGATGATTATACATGAATATTTCTTGCAGAAGTAAGCAATTCATAAGGAATTTGATGAGGGGTCCATGGAGATGAGACTGCATTAGCATATTCATAAAGCTTCAACATTTGCACATGTTCGAATTGAAGATTTTTACTGATTATGTTATTATTACTGGTTACTTATTTTATTACCATTTGGACTTCTTCAAGTTATTCTAAGTCTTTTACTATTAATTGTTTTTATTGTTGTTTTGAGAATATTTTTACATGACTTTTGAAATTTTAATAAAATTTATGAAGGTTTATTTCTTTCTGCCTTACTATAGGCATTTTATCTAAATACATACAAAAACAGTTATTAATTTTCTAAAAGTTAAATTTAAAAATAATAATAATGTGCAACTTATATGTGCTCTATCATTTTAAAATTGTAAAAGTTCGCGCATTTCACGCCTTAGAGCATCCACAATAAGAAGAGGAATCTAATGTTGCATGCTACATTTACCCAAAAATTAAGGAAGGTAGAATTGTGAGTGAGATGATAAAGTATGTGAAGAAAAATTGAGTTAGAAACTCTCTACCTAGAAGCGTTGTGAAAGATTTTTTTTTTGTATTAAATGTATAAAACTTTTAAAATGACACACATATGGTATATGTGTCAAATTGATGGAGAAGAGACCGCCAAGTGATATATTTATTTACTTATGAACTCTAATTTAGTTATTGAGATTTTCATATTGCTGTTTTTATATTTCTATTTATAGGCCCTATATGCCTGAGCTCTAACATTTATTTTTAATCTTTGTCACTAAGGTAGATTATTGCTGATATTATTGAAAAACTAGGGTTTATCCTGCAACCTATGAGTTAATATATTTCCGCTCCATCAGTTGCACATTTATGAGATTGAATGACATCACAATCATCCAAACAAATTCTTTTGTGTCCTAAAGACCATAAAAATATGTTTGATTATTAATGCTTTGATGGATAAAACCACATGTTATCCATTAAGACACGAGCGGATTTGTTTGAATGGTTGGTTATGCCATTCGATCTCTTAAATGCGCTGAGCATATTTGTTCATATGATGAACCAGACCCTCTGTCCACTAACTGGGATATGCATAATCGTTTATTTTAATCATATCTTGATTACAGACTGTTATAGAGGCATTGAGTCACTCGTGCCTTGCTCTTCAGATTATTTGGAAGGAAAAAAAATCTGGGGGCTCTGCACAAGTGTGTTTTCTTTATTAAATATATTATATTCTTGAATTTTCATATTAGCTTCGGGTGTTGCAGTTGATGACACCAAAGTCGTATTATTAAGAATTGGCTAATGTCTGTAATCAGGGCCATTTTCAATTTGTATGACCTTGCTTATTTTGATTGATGATTAGTTCTCCATTTCAGTAATATCATGGCTCCGATTATAGATTACATGAAGGAAAAAGTCTTCAGTTGGACTCATATGCAGCAGACAATATATTTAATTCTATTAAACAAAAAATTAAATTGACTTCAAAATCCATCTTGGTTCTGTCGAACTTCACTATTCTTTTTTAGCTTCATTACGATGCTTCTGAAGTTGGCATTATCATGGTTCTCAGCTAGGATGGTTGTCCTATTGCATTTTTTAGTGAGAAACTCATGGTTCCACGTTTTGCTATTGCATAATCGATGTTGAGTTTTATGTTATGGTGCGTGTTGTGCTCTAGTGGCACCATTACATTTTGTTCCTCAACCATGACTCTCTTAATTACATAG
Organism: Prunella vulgaris; assembly: GCA_026898435.1. Taxonomy (NCBI): domain Eukaryota; kingdom Viridiplantae; phylum Streptophyta; class Magnoliopsida; order Lamiales; family Lamiaceae; genus Prunella; species Prunella vulgaris. The sequence goes on from JAPKLY010000126.1 coordinate 226,301, forward strand.
CTAGCCAAGAAAATATTTATCTTAGATTTGTCACTTGGATAACGTATCTCTAACAACTTAACTTTGTGATTCTTCACAAATTGGGGTCTTCGAATTGGGTGATGGATGCTCTCAGTCGCCATTCGGTATTACTCATTGATATGCATATTTTTGTCCTAGGGTTTGGTGATTTTACATTAATCTACACTTTCGACCCTTACTTCTCTAAGGTTTCACTAAGGTTCTTGCTTATGAATCGTCCAAATTCATAATTTCTTAGAGATTTCTATTTTTGAGAACTAGTTTTGTGTCCCTACGTGCAACCTTCTATTACAACTTATTAGGGAATTACTAGAGTGATTGCACCATTTGACTCTTTATTAGGCCGTGATGTGACACATTTTGTTGAGTGATGCCACACTTACCAAGTTTAAAAAAGAACTGCCACTAATACCGAATTGTGTCGTCTGCTACCTACTCATGATGCACAACTCTTAGATCTATCCCTATAAGTCTTAATAAGAATTAAGCATGTATAGCATTCACATTCCAAGAAGTCTTGGCACAGACTAGAACATGAATTATCACAAAAGCCTTGGCTTGAGCTGAGTTCGTAGTATAGCTAGAAGATAGATGTGAGAACTTATAAAACATGTAGCTCTCAGAATGAGAAGTCAGATTGTGTAAGTTTTGATGTGATAGAAAAATCCTTAGGCATACTCTAAGTTTCAGAGATGACTAAGTAGTGACCAAGAGAATATGACACTTTACTTCTCAAATGAAGTGAAGTCCAGAGGAAGGAGTATGCGTCAGCATCAACTCTTGAGAGTTGATAGTGAGACCATTCACTTCAAAAGTCGAAGTAAAGTCCAAAGGGGGGAGTATGTGCAAGAGTTGATAGTGAGATTATTCACTTCAAAAGCTAAAGTAAAGTCCAGAGAAGGGAGTATGCATCAACAACAACTCCTAAAATTTGATATTGAGATCATTCATTTCAAGAGCTGAAGTGAACTTCAAAGGAAGAAGGATAGATTGCAGCAACTTACAAGAGTTGACAGTGGAATCATTTTAAGGAATAAAGTAAGTATATCCCCACATTTGTCCCATGAAAAGAACCTTTAAAAGAAAGTGTCTTCCCTTGAGAAATAATTATTGTGATACTCCCAAGAGTTGATACATGGATCACTTGCTTCAAGGGCTTCAGAGTTGGAATTCACTCTTTAGATCTGAAGGAGCTGCTCAGAGTAATCAGAGTTTACAAAGTTAGATTATGAGCTTTAGAATAAGTCCCAGTGGGACCACTATGAATTAGTATACCATAGTTGGGTAGTATAAGAATAAAGAAGAAACTGTGTGTAGAAAGAAAGCAAAACACCATACAATTTGAAGCAAGAGCTTCGATCAGAGTGGCAAAAAAGTGTTATGCCTGTGGAACATCAACAAATTGAAGACATACTATGTCTAGATGAGGCCAGACCTTCATCTTTTCAAATAAAGGGAGTAAACACTTAATGCATACGGTACTATGTTATTTAGTGTGTAGTTTTGCTAAGTTTCATGACAAGAATCGATTTAGAGGTTAGCGGTCATTAGTCCTCTTTGGGCCAGAGAAGAAAATGAGTGTTTGACGAAAGAAAGAATGGTATGGCTCTTGGATGCAAACTAAGCATGAAAAAATATGAGAATTCGAATCGTTGGTACAAAGTGTACAATGTATGGTAGAGTGCAGACTACAGAAACACACATAATTATTAACGTGTTGACATATTTCAAATAAAATTCAAGTGAAGTTCTATTCGGAATAAGGGGAGTAGTTGGTGTGGGCTAATTGGTACATAACCCCACTCCTCTGAAATGATATGATTTACTTCTCACCTCACATGAGACTTCTCTCAACTTTGAGTCAGAACTGAATAAAGCCTCTATGGGGGAAAGCCTTGTGGAAATAGATCACAAGTGGATATGTGCATGTGAGAAATAAAAATCGAATTAAACTAAGGATGATTAATTCACAATTTGCACAAACTGTGAGCTCTGTTATAGATTAGGTCGTAAAAGACTCATAACGGTTGGGTTCATATCTCTGAGCTAGTAGACATGCTAAGAGGATTCCATCTCAAGGCTCTGAACTCTTCAGAGCCAAAGAACATATTAAAGGAGAAACTTGACAGAAGAAGATTACCTTACCCAGAGTATATCTATGAACATGAGGATATGTGTCAATCATCCACGGGTCAGAGAAAGTTATTCTGCTCTCAACTTTGAGTGAGAGGTCAGAGTTGATATGTCATAGGTTGCTACTTAGCAGCACAGTCGTATTAAGTGGTCCTAAATGAATTAGGGCAACACCTTTGATATTACTATTCTACACTTCACAAGCAATAGGCATAAGTACCTTCATTTAATCTTCTTCAAGGTAGGATCACTATTATTATCACCATTATCATGACTACTATCGTCTTCTTCCCCAAAAAACCCATTATAATTTTACTACATTTTTATAGTCTGGTTATAAAATACACTTTACTAACTTGAGCGTCAGAGGATCGACGACGGAGATAAAATACACTTTACTGACTTGAGTGTCGGAGAATCGACGCCGGAGCCCCCGCCTCGATTTTATGTAGGTTATCCTCGTCGGATTGAGAGCTATGAAAGCCTTTTCTATGAAATTCAAGTGGAGCTATACCAAGAATATGATCTCTTGCTTACGATCATCTGTTGAGTGAGGTGTTCATTTTGCCCTAATCAAATTGTTATGGAGCTTTTACTGTATCAGTGGGGATTGAAACATTTCTAGTTACGTATTCAGTTTTTTAAAAATGATCTCAAAAAAGTTAAATGTAAAAATTTAGTCTTAAATTTTTAATTAATTTTACAATTTATGTCCTAAATTTCACCGAAATCACAAATTTATGTCGTTTTTGTCATGTCCCGATCACGTGTACGTTTGACTCAGGCAAGTATGTTGATTGAGTAATTATAAATTAGTTTTGGGGTGGAAGGTGGAACATTAATAATTATTTTAGATTTTAAAAAATAAAACAAATCTAATTTCCAATTACGTACGCGTCTGAGTTGAACACACATATGATCGGGACATGTAAAAAACGACATTGTTTTGTAATTTTGGTAAAATTTGGGACGTAAACTGTACAATTTGCAAAAAAATAGGACCAAACTTATACATTTGAATTTTTTGAGACCATATCAGAAAAGGTGAAAAGTTATGAGACTAAAAATATTTTAATCATAAGATTTTTTAATTTTTTTTATTATTTCTTCTATTTATTATTTATTTTATTTTTTGGATAAGATTTGCTTGGTCAACCACAGAGATAGAAACACTTTTGGTTTCATTAATTTTTAGATTTTCACATATGAATATATGATTCCAAAAAAAGTAACTTTTATTAATTTAATTCCTATTTTGGCTCCAATGTTGGAAGAAAATTGTCAAATGACCACCAAGAATTAATTTGTCGGGTGTACCACTAACTGATAATGAGGCTTACAGGTGGCATTAGGTGTCATTAATAGATGGGATAAAATCATTTTTCATTGAATAACTTACTACTTTTTGTAAAAATTCCAAGAAAAAATTTATTAATACTCACTCTTTCTGTCTCGAGATAACTTTCACAATTATAAAAAATATATATTTTATTAATTTTAATGAGTGTAATATTTTTTTTCTGTGTGTTGAGACTTTGAAATAAGACAAACATAAAACTAGAGTTGAGATGGAAGGAATATACAGTAGGGATGTATTTTAGTTTTTCATTTTATCAGTAGTATAATTTTTATTTTTATTATACACGTGATGAGGAATAATAAATTAATCAAAATAATAATGTAATTTTTTTTAAATATATTATCCAGGTTTTATAATTTTGATTCTTTAATTTAATTAATTTCAATGCCAACCTTGCGAATTAAAATTGATTCCAACTTTTCAATGCATTTATGGCATCTATGCATCCAAAAAAATTATCTACATTAATATAATTGCAATACTGATCCCATAAAAAATTATAATTTCATGTTGGGAACTATATGACAATTTTTATAATGATGTAATTCTTTTGGACCAATTTTGCAATAAACTGGTCTTTAATATGTAGGTGATTACATGGATGAATGCAATATATATAGAGCCATATTATCATTCAAAAAAACAGTCTTTCACATACACATTTTCAAGAAACTCAAAATTTCTTAAGGCAGGTGAATTTTTTCTCTTTTGTCACATTTAATTTTCATAATCACTCTCCACCATGTTGACCTATAAGAAGAAATGCAACATCTTCTTGTACTTGTGTTTTTTATGAAAAAATTTGACTTTTTTTTTCCTTTCTAGATCTGCACTCATTGCATTCCTGCAACTTATAACATACTCAAGAAGAAAATCAGAATCTACTGATTTTTTGTTTGATAGAAAAAAGAAAAATGGATTCATCACATGGAGTATTTGGATCGGGAGACGAGTCCAATTTGAGAAAAGGAAAAATCTACCATCGTCACACGCAATATCAAATACAGCAGCTCGAAGCGTAATGAATTAAATTTTTTTCTCATTCCATTGAATTAAGCATAATCTTTTTTCTTATTTTTTTTCCTTTTTCTTTGGGAATCATTTTATGGGTTTGGAATATTTTTTTTCTCTATTCCATTGCATTTTTGTTGTATGTTTAAGTTTTCTGTTATATAAAATTAATATTGATTTGTATTTTTTTTAATGAATTATTTTGAGAATTTTCCAATATTTCTCTGGTTAAAGGTTCTTTAAAGAGTATCCACACCCAAACGATGAACAAAGAAATCAACTGAGCATGGAACTAGGTCTTACTCCGCAACAAATAAAATTCTGGTTTCAGAACAAAAGGACTCAAATAAAGGTACTCAGTTATACACATATCCAATAGGCAATATACTTAATTATATCAAAATCCTATCTTCATTTTGTTTTTAATTTAATTTACATTTGTTGTAAATTAACAAATATATATCTCAGACAATAAAAGAAAGATCAAACAACGATACTCTAAGAGATGAAAATGATAGATTTCGCCGGGAGAATATGAGCATGCTAGAGGTCCTCAGAAACGCCACTTGTCTCACTTGCCCACAAGGGTCCTCTTCTAGTGACCAGCTCCAAAGTTTGAAGGCATTGAGGATGGAAAATTTAAGACTGAGAGAAGAGGTTAGTTTAATTTCTTCAACAAAGATTATAAATTAGTTGCCTCCTTCAATTAATTTTAATCATGGTAAAATAATCATGCATTCAGATCACAAAAACGACCATGTACATGCTACACTAGGTATAATATGATCATTCACAGACACGTGTACAAGGGGTCGATTTAATTCTAAAATCCGTCTTTTGATCATCTTTGTTCCGATGTTAGGGTAATTTATTAAAATAATATTTTTAAGTGTACGTGGCAAAAAATTCAACATTTAATTTGATCAAACATAATTTATGTGATTATTTTCTCCAGCTGCAATGTCAAGAGCTTGCGGGGCGGCTTCAAGAGGTGGCCGAAGTGAATGTAAGAAAATAAACTTCTAAAAATATTTAATTTTTCTTATATCCATTTTGCAATATTGATTAATTACATCTCAAATAGTTATGAACAAACTATACTAATGGTTGACCATATAGTACACATCAAAAAATTGATGTTCAAATACATATGATATTCATCAATTCAGGCGATGATTAATTGTAGCAAACAACAAAAACACGTACATTTTTTCCTTTTTAAAAAGAATTCTTTAAATTCATAAAAACTATTTTATTCAAATTTTTTATATCATTGCAATATTAATTTTAATGTAAGATTTGATGTACATCAACCAAATCACATGTCACATCATATTTGATTTAAGTTCTTAATTGTCAAATATTTTTATAATTAACTTTGCAAACTCAATTATCTTGATAATGCTACATGTTTATGTTGGAAAAATTCCTCAGAATTTGGAGATTACTCAATCGTCACCATATCTTTCAAGCTGGGTGTTAGAGGAAACGATGGATAGAAGTATGATTATAGAGACGGCCATATCAGCCATGAATGAGCTGATTGAACTCATGCACATCAACGATCCGATTTGGACCATTTCTCCGGGTGATGGGAGAAGTACGATTCACCGTGAAAACTATGATAAACTTTTCCCAAAGCCTAACCATTTTAAATCTGCTAGTGCTCGAATCGAATCGTCTAAAGACTCCAACGAGGTGGCCATGGGAGGAGTTCAGTTGGTGGAAATTTTTATGGATCCGGTATGAATATTCAAACCCTAATTAATTTACCATTTTTACCAATCATCTATTTTATTCTTTGCAAATTTGTCATTTATTTTATTATTGATTGATGATTAATCTAATTTTTTTATGTTATTATAAGAATAAATAATAACATATAATTAATATATTCAATTTTAAAAAAATTGTCACGGCCATAGTAGCGTGCGTGTGACCTCACGCGCGACGAATATGCAGGTGACATTTTTCCAAATTTTACAATTATTACCATTTGCATTTTGATCCCCTTTTAAACTTTATTTGTGTTTTTTTGTTCAAAAATTGTGTGTTGAGTTCTCTTGGTATAAATGCATGATTTTATTAATGTTACAGATTAAATGGATGGACATGTTTCCAACTATTGTGACAAAAGCAAAAACTTTTGAAGTTGTTGACACCACAACAATGTTTCACAATGGTTCTATGCGTTTGGTAAGTAAGACCCCAAAATCCTATAATTAATTACTAAGAAATATGAAATGTGAGTTTAATTAATTAGGGTCGTGACAGATGTACGAAGAAATGCACATTTTGTCGCCTCTCATTGCCCCTCGAGAGTTCTTCTTCATCCGATACATCCAACATATTGCTCCCACGGCCTGGATGATAGTAGATGTATCATATGATTTCATCAAACAACTTCAAGACACTGCTCCATCTCGTGCTTGGAAATTTCCATCAGGATGTATGATCCAAGATAAACCTAATGGAAAGTCATTGGTAAATCTTCTCCTCTTCTTTAATTAATTACAATAATGTGCATGTATTTTATTTCAATGGTTATTGATCATCATCATATACAATAGGTTACTTGGATTGAGCATGTGGAAGTAGACGACAAATCTTCTACACACTGCCTGTATAGAGATGTGGCTTACTATGCTTATGGGGCAAAAAGATGGATAACGACACTCCAAAGAATGTGCGATCGGGTGACATTTTCTTTAGGGTTAGCAATTACACCTGGGGATAAACTTGAAGGAGGTATGTACATATATACCTAAATTGCAATACAAGTTCAACATAAAATTTTCACACATTTATGATGTCTATGATCGACAATGATCCTTTTTCGCAATTTCATTGAATTTTCCTAAAATTTTGTTAATTTAAGTGACAACAAAGCTCAAAACCTTGTCTATCAAAATAAAAATACATAGAAATATAATGGTTTTAATTTAAACAACGTGTTATTACTTAAAACAATGGTTTTTGACAAAAGTTGTTGTCTATCCGATATTCAATTAGAGTGTTTCTTGCAGTGCAGTTTGACTACGAATCCGTTAATAGACTAGAATTATGAAATTCCCATAAGACCAAAATTGATAAAAATGGTCAAGTTCATAAAATTTTTAATGGTACGTTAGTTAACCAATATTAATTTTAAAAAAAATATTTTCATTAGGCAAAAATCATTATGAAAATTGATATACCCGATCTTAAAAATTGAGAACAAATCTAACATGTTTTCTTTCGTGCAGTTATCAACTCTCCCGAAGGCCGGAGAAACGTAATGAAGTTATCACATAGAATGGTGAAAAGCTTGTCTCAAATATTAAACATGTCGGATACACAAGACTTTACACACCTATCACAATTGAATAATAATGGTGTCCGAGTCTCTATAAGGATAAACAGCGGGATAGGCCAGCCCAACGGTTTCATTATCGTGGCAGCTACATCTTTTTCGCTTCCATTATCAGTTCAGGATCTCTTCAACTTCTTCAACGATGAGACACGACGACATCAGGTACGGGTTGACCCGTCTTGATCCGATTCGGTTGGCTACGTACATGACTATTAATTTCTCCTATTTAAACTTGTTTGATAATTTTATTAGGCGGCATTATTAATTAATTAGAGATTAGTCAGTACTTGGGGCCAGCTATCCACATCGTGTAAATAAAAATATACTAACTTAATGTATTATATTTGCAATACAGTGGGATGTCTTGTCGGGTAAAAATCCAGCGAGTGCAATTGCTCGCATTTCCACCGGGACTGATCCTGGAAATTGCATCTCAATAATTCAGGTAAATAATTATATCATTTTCTGAGCAATTATTCATTATTCTGAAATTACTAAACTGTCCTTTCAACTTGTTCTGTGCAGCCCTTCATCCTTAAAGAGAACCTGTTGATATTGCAAGAGAGTAGCATCGACTCTCTCGGAGCATCCTTAGTCTACGCCCCGGTCGATTTACCATCCATAACAAAAGTGGTGGACGGGGAGGACACAACACGAGTTCAGATCCTCCCATCGGGATACTTGATCTCGGGGGTTGATGGGCGTGGCTCAATCCTGACCATTGCTCTCCAAATCTTGGCTTGTCATACCTCAATGTCACAGCCAGTAAAAATGGAGTCGATTGTCACAGTGCACAGCCTTATAAGCTCCACTAGTCATAGGATTAAGGCAGCTCTTGGTTGTCCTGACTTGGATTGATCAACTCTAATATTTCTTTTCTCCTTCTCAACTTCTTTTGGCTAGAGAATGATTTCGTATTTCAATTAGAGCTAGCGTTGGCCGCGTTTTAATAATGTAATTGAAGACTTGAAATGCATCTTCTCTTAATTAATAAAAGGTGAGAGTGATTAATTTCAAACAGCTGTTAGAGTGTAAAATAATGAGGTTGTGCATAGTAATGTTAAAAGATGCATTGGTAGACAACGATTTTTAACCGATGTCGTAGATAATCATAACATCGATTTTTAACTTTGTTTTATATAAAAACAAAATTAATGTTAAAAACGACTGATGTTAACATTGTATCACCTACAATAGCAGGTATCGGTGTGCCTTTTAATATTAATATATACAATATCAGTTTTACCACCTTTATCAACAACTTTATGTTTTTTAACAGAGATTTAAAATTATTTTCATATCTATATAATACTAAATTTGTAATCTGGTGTTTTTCTCACCTTATCTATCTCTCTTTAAAATTTTCATTAAATACCAACTATTATCATTATCATAAAATTTAAATGCATTACACATTCTTAAATTCATCAACTATATGCATAACTAAACAAAGTAAATGAGAGATGTACTTAGTTTGAAAATAGTATCAAGTATTATATTTTTTTGTTTTATAAATAATACAAGGACTATCTCTTTTATTGGGAAATATTTTTTTAAGTAGAACTTAAACTTTAAACTAAAAGAAAGACCACTTAGATGCTACAGTCGGAACATTTGAGTTTTGTGTGCCAAAATATACGTAAAGATTAGTTTATTATCCTTAAAACATGAAATGTGTTATTAATATTAGTTTGTGTTGTTATTTATCACCCATATTATGTATTGAAAAACAGGTAGAATACAACTATATAAGATGAAATCTTAAATGAAATAGGAAATTTGTGACGAAATACATATAAAACTAAATAGTTTACTTTACTCATTATCCTTAAAAAAATTACACATGTCAATAATTATGATTGATAATATAATTTATTATATGTGTCATATATTAAAATTCATAAAACACACTTAACGTTTTTATTCGTTCCTCAAATTTATTTTTATTCCCTTGTTAGAAAATATTATTTTATTATCCTTTAGTGGAGCCAACAATCATTCAACAACATCTTGACTTTATTCATATTATCTCATTTTTCTTAAACTCGTATCCACACAAAGAGGAATAAATATTAGGGACAACCGGATAAGGGAGTACATGTAATAAATATATGTTTTAAAACAAAATTAATTTACTACCTATCATTTTAAATAGACTTAATTTCAATTTAAATCACCACTTTTTTAGAAATTGCATTTTAAGCTAAAATTTTAAATCTTAATAAAAAAAAAAGCTTTAACTTTACTTATTTTTACAATTAAAACTTACGAACAGATCTGCCTTTGCCCGAAGCTTGCGTGAAGTCTATACGTCATTTACCCATAAAAACTCAAGGTTATGTTTGGTTAGGGATAATGGTGAATGAGATGGAGATGGAGATGAAGAAGAAAAAGGGTGGATGGATAATCCTATGAATAGTAAAGTGGTGTTTGGTTAATGATGGAGAAATAGGATTGAATAAAACTTTATATCACATCAATATGGTATTGTATTATTTTATTGTTGTTAATTGATGTGAATAATTGTGATAGTAAGTAGTGCGTATTATTATATTATTAAATAAGTGAATAAAGTAAAAATAGGATACAGAGAATAAGTGAGTAAAATAAAAGTAAGAGATAAAATGTGTAGGTGGATGAAAATACGATGAAGTGATTGTATGAAATTTTATGAAATAAGGATATAAATGTATAATATGCATGGATGAGTATTTGGATGGGGATGGTATTTGTCTATCCAAAATTGAATGGGATGAAGAATGGTCCATCCTCATCCGGATGGAATCATCCCCAACCAAACATGCCCTATATTACATGGGAAAAACTTGAAATCTTAACTGCAATTAAAATTAAAATCACGATCTTTTTTAAATTGTGTTTTAAGCTCAAATTTGGATCTTGTTAAATAAATACTTAAATCAATTTTTTTTTATTAATGATTATAGACACATTTGTCGCTGCATGCTGATTATGTGGTGTCTACATGTATGAAAATGACCCACAAAAAAACTTGCGCAACAAAACTTAAATTAATATTTTAAATCCCAAATAATTTTTTAAAATTTTACATTCTAATTTTATTTAAAACTATTTTTATATTAATTTTAATTTATACATTTCCTGAACTAGTTATAGTTATTTAAAATAAATTTGGGTTTGATACTCTTAAAAAAAGTCAAATTCTAATAGAGTTTATCAGTAAAGTTTGAAAATTTTTACTCTTTTTTTTTTTTTTAGTGAAAGTGAATATCAAACCCTCAAGATTTTTAAATAATTAATTCAACAAACGAATAAAGTAAGAATAATTCTTATAAAAATAGTGTTAAATGAAATTGGAATGTAAGACTTTGAAAAATTATTTGGGATTTAAAAATTCAATTTTAAGTTTTGTCAAGTAATTTAATTTTATTATAAATCGTTATCACACCCGTAGATGCAACATGAGCAACATGCAGAAAAAAATGTACATGCAACTCTTAATCGAAAAAGAAAAAGTTACATTGAATTTTTTTTTAACAAAATCCAAAATTTTAGCTTAAAATGCAATTTTTAAGAAGGCCGTGATTTATACTGCAATTAAGACTTTAAGTTTTGTCATGTAATTTAAATTTTTATGGATAAATGTTACGTAAGCATCAGACAGATGTAGATTTACCAGTAAGTCTTAGTTGCAAAAAACAAAATTTAAAATTTTTTTTAACAAGATTAAAAAATTTAGCTTAAAATATAATTTTTAAAAAAGACATGATTTAAATTGCAATTAACCCTATTAAATATTTATCCTCTTCTCTATTAAAAGTTGTCATCTAAATTTATTTTCATCATAAATACTATGCTAACTACCACTCAATACTATTTAGTAGAAAGATACTACAATTTAATAGATGGTCAATTATGCTAATTCTATTTAACATTAATTAATATTTGAGGATTGGATTTTAATGGATTATTAACTATCATTAAAACATGGATTATCCAAATTAGATTTTTACTATTCTTACTCGTATTAGTACAAGTATAATATTAAATATAGGGTTAATACTATATAAATACACCACATTTTACTCAACTTTCAATTTAATCCTGAGCTTCACGATTTTTATAAAAAATCTCGACCTTTTAAAGAGTTCCAATTTGATACACATTTTTTTCTTACGGCCAACAACTGATGACGTGTCTTGTCGGAGCTGCCACGCTGGCATACACGTGTGAAATTATTTATATATATATATATATATATGAAATTATTTATATATATATATATATATATATATATATATATATATATATTAATCACTCATACTGCCACTCAAAGCAAAACAAATCCCATCCCAATCAATCCCACGCTCACCCAACAAGCTCTCCTTCCACCACAACGTTTCCCTCACCGTCGGATCCCCCCCAGCAAGTTACCATGGTCCTCGACACAGGCAGTGAGCTCTCCTGGCTCCATTGCCGCAAAACCCCCTCCACCCCCCTCTCTTTCGCCCCCATCTCTCATCTTCCTACCGCCCAATCCCCTGCTCCTCCCCCACCTGCACCGTCCGTACCCGCGACTTCTCCCTACCCGTTTCCTGTGACCCGAACAAACTCTGCCACACCATTCAAAATAAATCGAAGGTCCTTGGCAAATTTGGAGATTTTAGGATTCTTTTTTCTTTGTCACGTTATTTTACAAGAGCATTAATATTTTTCTCATTCAAAAAAATGTATTTTTAATTTAAAATTTTGTAATATATATATATATATATTATAATATATGATGTGGAAAAAAATATAAAAAAAATAATTTTACACGTGTACGCCAGCGTGACAGCTCCGGCGAGACACGTCATCAGTTGCTGGCCGAAAGAAAAAAAATGTGTATCGAATTGGAACTCTTTAAAAGGTTGAGATTTTTTATAAAAATCGTAAAGCTCGGGATTAAATTGAAAATTGAGTAAAAGGTAGTGTATTTATATAGAATTAACCCTTAAATATATAATATATATATTATACTTAATGTTAAAAAATTAAATATTATATAAATCAACACTCCAATAATTATTAATAGTAAGATAATACATCACTTACTATTATAATCAATATCACACTAACTAACAATTATAAAATAATACAACATCATATTTATTTGACATAAAGTTCCATCCAATCCTCTTTTTCAATTATTAATCAAACACCACTTTACTATTTATAGGATTACCTTCATTCACCTTTTCCATCTCCATCTATATCTCTATCTCATCTACCATCAATCTATAACCAAACATGCCATAAAGGACAGATTGGATAAATTATTCTACTCAGTGCGGGCCGGCCTAAATAAGTCTAAACACCTCGATTGATGGACAATAGTTTTCGAACTTCAATTATAAAGGATAAAAAGTTGATGTTGAAAGCTACCGATGTTAACCTCACATCACGTATAATAGCGGTCATCAGTGTGTCCTTTAATATTACTAGTACAATATCAATTTTTACTTTGTTTAACAATAGTTTAAAATTATTTGTTATGTCTCTATAAAATATTATTAAAGAAAATTTGTGATGTCATTATATTACATGTGCGTTGTATTAAAAATATAGAAATATGAGATAAAACATTAAATGGAATAGGACGAGATGAAATAATAAATAAGATAAGGAATATGCAGTGGAATACACATAAGAACACATATTTGACTCTTTTATTTAATTATCATTATGACATTATAAATTTCATTAATGATAATTAATGATGTTACTTTTTTACTTATCTAATGTATTAAAATTAAGGATACATAAGTCAAAAGTTGCTTTTTAGTCAGATGTTTTCGATCACCTAACATTTAGACGTCGACTTGTCAATATGATTTTTTTAACCTTCTACATCTCACAAATATGAACTAAAAATTATTTAATAATATTTACATACGGCTTAATTATTTTTAGTATATATAATTACATAAATCAATAATTTGATGAAGAACAATTGTCATATATAAATATATAAAAATTAAATGACAAAAAAATGCACAATAAGTTATTAAAACATAATATTTCTACTCCCAAATGCTAATAGTTGAACTGACTACTTAGACACATGTTTCACATCAAATTAAGTGAAATCTCCTTAAACGACATCATTTCATAGTAAAAAAAAAAAAGTGCTTAATCCGCTTAGACCGTGCCTAATGCACATAAGGGCTAATATGCATGACTAAAATTAGATCGGCCAGTTTTTGCATCACTAATTAAAAGTAATAAACACAAGATGAAACATTGAATGGAATAGATTAATATCACCAATTTCAATCTCTTTCTTTCAGTATCCTTAACTAGTACTCCCTCTGTCCCACAGGAATTTACACACTTTCTTTATTCGGACGTTCCACACAAATTTGCACACTATTAAAAAAGAAAATATTGATTTACGTGCACACTCACAAACATATACACATATTTACCCATATGCCACTACTTTATATATAAAACACATTTTCCTTAAAAAATGTGTCGTCCCGTAGGGTGCAAATTCCTACGGGAAGGAGGGAGTACAAGAAAAAATAACAATCGACGGAATACTACCTCTGAAACTGTTCTACATCGACAAACTTGAGAGACATCTGCAACCAAAAGAGGGGGAAAAGAGAGTGAGAAATAATTGGCAAGATACTAAGCTACCTATAATTTTCTCTCTTTGGATTGTCAGGCCTATTAGCAGAATCAGCTAATTAAAGCAGTAGACAGTAGTAGATAAGATCATTCCCAAAGCAGAAAGTAAACTCTAACGGCTCGTTTGGTAGGCCAGAAAAGCCCCTGAAAAAAACGATTTTTGGCCTACCAAACGCCAGAAAACATTTTTTGGGTGCCCAATTGTTTTCACGGTCAGCTCATTTTTCCTACGGTTTTATACAATTTGAGCATGGGGATCAGAAACCATATCATAGCTTACCCCCTCCGATACCTTTCCTCCATCCATCCCAAATCCAGATAACGCAAGTAATCGGAGGTCCGGCGATGATCTCCGGCAACAGCTCCGACAATGAGGTATTGTGAGGGACGGCGGCAGCTTCGGCGACAGATCCGACAATAATTAGAAGATCCACATGTTGTATCACCGTGACACGACGCGATTTGACTATGCTTGAACTCCGTGAGAGACTGCGATGCTTTCCATCCTCCCTATGGATCCATCTTCGCACGTAGCGTCCTCATCGCCGACTTCCTTTCCTGCAAGAGTGCAATTGACAGAGAGGTTCGTTCGTGCCTTAGTTTGAAATATCCAGATATGGAAACCTCTGTGTTTTTCATGTCAAGTTGTTGAGGACAAATATCATCTTAAAGATGATACTCTTATTTTGGAATTAATATTACTCTGATTTTGGAAAATCTGGTTAGATCTTATGGTTGGTCTGGTTGTGGCCAGATTGTTGACCATTGTAGTGTATGTAGTAGTTTTGTTTTATGTAGTTATTTAATCTATCAAACACAAAAAAAAAAACCCATTTCCTATCATATCTACCAAACATCAGAAAACATTTTTTGCTAGATGAGATACGGAAACCGTTTCTGCGGGCAAATCTGGGCGTTTTTCTTATCAGCCCTACCAAACGCGGCCTAAGATTAAACATTAACCATTATCTTCACCCGACTTTAATATACTCAACTCTTAATATTCTAAACTATCTCATGCACACTTAAATAAAATTTATAAGCTAGGGATATGACAATACAAATGCACATGTACCCATACAAAACGTGTAAAATTGAAGAGCATTGAATTATCAATTATGCAACAAGTGTGATAGCAATGAATGAATATTTTCAAATCTAAGACAAAATCGAACTACCAAATTAACTTGAGGTCTGTTTTATCCAGTCACTCAATTGCAAACAAATCTGCACATATTTGAGAACAAAATTAATTTTAACTATGATAACGACAAAACAAAACAGATAACGGAAGCGTCCATCACTAAGCGGGTACCCCCAACTTAATAAAATTGTATAAAGAGAAGAGTGTAGGGATGTTCAAATAAAAGTAAACTCTATAACTAAGAGCTCTAACAGATGCTACTATGATTATATATATAGAACCAATTTCAGCATAATTACACGAAATTCAGTAAGATATTGACATGATCTTGAACATTCCTTTTTTGGCAGTTGAGACGTGCATCTAGAAATACAAGGCGAAATGCTAACACAGTAGCATCGTGATATGCTAGTCCTATTCTTTAGCTGAACCTAACTCATTAACCACGGCAAATGAAAAGGAACTTAGAAAGCAATTTAAGACATCATAAAATTGAAAATTGGGAGAAAACAGTAATTAATTCAGGGCGAGTATGGAAACCTGGCCAGGTTGATGACGACAAGGTGGGACCTGCGTTCAACGAGGAGTTGAGAGGGGACTACTTTTTTAAGGTAATCCTACGTGCAGCCAAACAAATAAAAATACTATTAGAAGAGAGCAGTAAATGGAATTTAGATAGCAATAGACTAATATAGAAAGCGAGAACGCGCATGAGCAAGAGGCATGAAAATTCATAAACTCATTCTCTGGAATGAAAAACAAATTATCTAAGCACAACATGTAGTTTTCATCCACGATTCAATATCACCTCCTGCTCAGCCAACTCTGATTCGCACCACTGATTATCCCCCAAAACTCCTAAATTTCCCGGGCACAGGGCGTATTTGGAAGAGGAAGAGGTTTGTGCGTAATGGTTGAGGAAGAGAGGCTAGCACGTGGGTTTGTTGAGGGTGAGGGTTGTTCTCTGGGTGAATAAGCAGTATAATGGAGGGTAAAAGTGTCAAAAAAATGTTTCTCAAAAGAGAGTGAGTTCGGAGAATTATTATATATTATGAGATTTCACCAGCAGAATTGAAAATCATCCAAATATTGCAACAAATGATATCACATAGAAAAACGACACCTGATGATCCACAAAGTACCCATAAATTAAAAAAAAGAAATTCCACCATATGTATATCTATTTACATAAATAATTTCAAGCTTTCATTTAACAATACTTTTGCTTCATTGCAATAGATAGAGGAATCAACCAAAATAATGTATGCATGGTTATCTATACTCTAATAACATGTATCAAGCTGGTTTTCAAATCAAGAGGTAGGATACTATGTTCTCAAACATAATCCATATGTATTCAATTATTGAATCTTAATAACTCATTGAACCACCTTCCACATACTCAACAAAATGAAATTTGTACTACTTTGCTGTAAAATTTGTAATGAATCACCTACTCTCTAGCTCATAATCTGGCAGCAGATTCTCTGTTTTAAATCATTCTCCTCCGCTTCATTTCCACCACTTTCTCCAAAGTTCCCTGATAATGCATGCCGACAACATGAAATCTAGCCATTATTGAGGTAGCAGTAAATAAAGAGACAAACTACATATAACGAAGATAAACCATGATATTTATGAGATTATTACACTACTTGTTCTCCCTGATCCGATATCTTCTCTTGCTTTGCCATCTCAGATTTGCACCGCCAATTATCCCCCCAAAAGATTGAACGGTAATAAGAACAAATAGGACATCTCATTTTTCATCAAACCCAGATCACCAAGTGGCTGAAATAACAAACTATGATTTAATCATAAATATACCAAATAACTGTATCAAACAAAGATAAACCATGAGATTGTGATGCTACTTGTGTGCTCTGATCCAATATCTCCTCTTGCTCTGCCATCTCTGATTTGCACCACCATTATACCCCCAAAAAGGTTGAACAATAATAAGAACATCTAGGACATCCCATTTTTTATCAACCCCGACCACCAAGTGGCTGAAAGAACAAATTTTGATGTAATCAGAAATATACCAAGTAATTGTATCATAGGTGACACCATATAGGTTCTAAAAAATTCATGAAATGCAAAACCCAAATTACTAAATATGTGCTGCAAATTAATTCATGAATTGAAGAAAACAAATTCACGAGAATTCACGAATCCAAATCGAAATCCCAATATCAGAATTCATGTTCCGAATTCCAAATATAAAAGTCAGAATTCACGAAAAAAATTCACAAACCCAATTAATTCAGATCCAGAAATTAAAAAAAAATCCAAATTCAGAAATCGTGTTTTACTGTAGCTGTCGCGTCTGTAAGCATACAAAAATTGCACCCAATTAAATAATGACACGTGTATAAATTAAATAAATATCAATATATATTACTATTTTAATTTTGAGGATTTATCAAATTAATTCTCTAATTAAATAGTAAAATGATATTTATTGTACACGGTATAAGTCGTTATTAAATTACGAGTCTCCCGGTACTCGTAAATGACAATAAATGGCTGATTTGCCCTATTTATGAAGACGACAAAAGTCAATCAAGCTAAATTTGGTTGATTACTTAATCTTGCCAATCAAATCGGCACCAGCCAACCCGAATGCGCCACGTGTCAGCGCAAGAAATGAAGGTTTTTACCTCTCCACCCTATAAATAGGGGCCTTTCTTGTTCATTCTCAAGCGGTCCACACCCATCGAAGACGAACGAATAGCAGCAATCCTCTCGACGAGTGAAACTGCGAGCTAAGAAGGTCCATCGATCCAGCTCTTCGAAGATTCAAGCCTTCTTCACCAAATCTGAAGAAGTTCTTCGAAGATTCAAGTCGTTCTTCGTCAAAACCCTCCAGAAACATCGTTTGATCCAAGACAAGAGGCCAAATCCCTCCGATCAGACGTTTTTCTTTAAGAACACCTTGAAGATCATCAAGCGTTCTTCGCCGACTTCAACTGTTCTTCGTCAAATCCAGTCAGAAACATCCCTCGATCAGAAACAAGGAGCTCTATCCCTCTGATCAGACATTTCTCGTTCAAGAACACCTCGAAGACAACAAGTGTTCATCACCGTCTTTAAAGCGTTCTTCATCAAGTTCATTCTCAAACACACTTCGATCCAGGAGCAAGGGGCCAAATCCCTCCGATCAAGTGTTTCCAGCCAAATCAAGATTTGAAGATTCGAAGACCGTTCTTCATCAAATCTGAAGTATTCTTCACCAAAATTTTCAAAGACCTCGCTCGATCCAAAACAAGACGACCGTCCTTGGATCAAGCGTTACAAGTCAAGCCCAAGTCAAAGTTGAAGGAGAATCAGAGGATCATAGCTAGAGAGAGAACTCAATATTGAAGAAATAAATTGTATATCAATATCAAGTGTTAATAAAATTTATTTTCACAAGAATTGTTATCACAGCGTCCAACGAATCAATTTCATCTTCTTTTCTGATTTTGTGAGCCTCGCCGCCGCTAAGCCATAGAACAAGAGAGAAGAGGGATAGTGAGAGAGAGTACAAAATCAATAAATTATGTGAAATGTGTGACGCCGGTAGAAACAACGAGGAAGATTGTCAAGAATGGAGTTGAAAAGCAGAGATATAGGCGGAAGAGGAAGAGAAGAAGGTATGGACGTGATGGCCTGATGGGGAGAAAGTGGAAGAAAACATGTGACTAAGGGCAAAATTGTGCTAAGTTAAATCATGGTAGGGGCAAAAAGGTCTAAAAATATTTCCCACATATTAAACATTGTTTATAACAGTATAGATTTTATTAAATAAAAATTTAATTTTATTTAATTCCTTCATATTTTCTTCAATAATAAAAATAATAAATAATATCTTATAAATTAATATCTTAATTATTATATATTATATTATATATAATTAAATAGGTCAGCTTGTTGGGCTTTGAAAAAGCTTGGGTCTGGTCTGTTTAACTAAATAGGCTTTTAAAAAGGCCTGAACTTGACTTATTTATTAAATAGATCGAGCCTAACAAGACTTTTAATAGGCCGGGCCATAGCCCCTGTCGGGTTACCTGACCTATTCCAACCCCTATATATATTCACATATATAAAAATTAATTAATTAATTAATTAAATTATTTTGTTTTAAAATTAAAATGGGTGTACATATGTATATATATTTAAGTAAATTAATATAAAATAAAAGTAGTCAAATTAAAAAAATTATTTTAATTGATTTTAGTTAAAAAAATATTTTTGATATTAAAGACTCATATTTATTAAAAATAATTAATTTATTCATCAAATTCAAAAAATAAAAATATCAATAACGTACCATTAAACTAAACGCATCATAGCAAATGTCAACTCCTTACTTTCTCTGGCAAAAAAGATATTATATAGTTATATTTTGTGAATTTTTTTATGTGGATTGACTTAAAGCATTTAGATGGATAAACTAATTTTTTTATGTGAATGAATTGTTTAAGTAAAAAAGAAAAGAAAAATATCCTTTTGTATAATTATTAGTGCAATGAGATGCATTTATAAGATTTTGTGAATAATGAGTAGTAAATTGTGCATGGTCTTTTTAGATAGAGTATAGGAGAATTATTGTTTGACATTACAATTTTAAATTTATGCATATTATAAGATACATAATATATTAATAGAAGCAAAATTTTTGTTTAATAAATATCATCGATCGTGCATCGCACGGGTGAAAATACTACTCCTTCCGTCCCCCTATAAGTTGCTCGTTGCTTTTGGGTACACGGATTAAGGTAAAAGTGGAAAAATATAAGTGATGTGATGGAAAAAGTGAAAAAGTATAAGTGATGTGATGGGGAAAAATGAAAAAGTAAAAAAAATATTAGTAAAAAATATTGAAAGTAATAATAAAAAAGTGAATAGTAGTTTCCAAAAAAGATAAAACAGCAAATGAGCAACATATAAAGGGACGAACGAAAATTACAAAATGAGCAACGTATAGTGGAACAGGGGGAGTAATAAATATAACAACAGATGATTTCACTTAATTATTAACTTTACGGAAATTTAGATCTGTTTTTTTTTTTTTACTATATCAATTGTGATCTTTTTTACAAAACAAATTCATTTCACAAGAAATTTACCACAATATAATCGAAAATTTGTTGTAGCACAAAGAATGTACTAAAATGACAGGTTCAACAATATGAAGAGATTTGTATAGGCCTTGACCCTTCCCTCATCATAAATCCTACGGAATTCGCATAATTGTAGTATCTAGGCAATGACCAAATAATAAAAATATCAAATCCAATGGATGCGATGCGAATCAGTACAATGATTGTGTTTGATAAATTTACTAATTAATCTTCAAAGTCAATTTCGCGAGCTTATACGAAAATAACATCCCTTGGGAAAAACCCTAACTTGACGCCTCCGCCACCCAAAAAACTGCCTCCAGCATGCGCCTGTGTCAGCTCACCCGTGAGTTGCAGCAGGCGGCAAATCTGGTGTAGCGCCTCCATCTTGCCTGCGTGAAAGGGGCCGGATCTTATTCTTCTCGGTTCTTAACGATTTCACTCATCTCAACCCCTTTTTTCTACCACCACTTGTAGTTGTGTTTGTAGATTAACGGATTCATCCTCTCCAACGATGCCGTAGTTACCACACTGGATTGGTAGGATGACCCGTTAATTTTTATTTATTTTTGCTTTTTTAATTTTAGTTTTCGAGTTATCTACTGTAGTTTCACTCTTTTCTCATATTTTTATTTTTCCTCTCACCTGCAATGTTAGTTGTGAGAATGTTCACACCTCTATGTGTTGCCCTGTAATGGGTTCATGGTCTATTGTATGTTGTGGTTGGGTTTTAGATCTGGTACTGTGCCAGATGATCTGAGATCCTCCAGGTCTTCGTGTTGAAGTGCGGGATGAAATGAGATAGATGCTGTTTGGTTTAGATGGTAAAAATCACTTTAGGGTGGAGTGATTTATTTGCCTTATAGCTTTAAAATTGTTTGCGTCTATCTCTGTTGTATACTCTCCATGTCCTCTTGATCAGTTTGGAGTAGTTTATGACTCTCTTGTTCGTTCTAGTGATTGGAAAACAGGCCTATTGTACTTTATTGATTATCATCTATAAATGATCATTTCCTTAAAAAAAAAAAACTATGGAATGTGTTTGGTTTAATAAATAAAATAATCTATCCCGCTTAAAAATACTTTTATAATTAAGAATACTATGAATTTTTAGAAATTAAACTAAACAATAATTTAAACTAAATAATTTAAATTAAATTACAAAATTTAACCAATTTCAAGTAAGTGTAAGAAAAGTGAATATGCTTTGAATATTCTCAATCATATAATTTGTAACATAATTCAATTTATGTCAAATTTTTATTTTATTGGAATCTTATATTAAGTTAACGTTTACGCCTCATCAAATCAACAAGCTCTCACATTTAGAAAATCTGATATTCGATATGAAGTGTTTGATTAAACATTCAAACTTTTATACAATCGTGAACTCGAGTTCATACAAAATTTTGTCCTCAAAACTTGGATCTATTTTTTTGACACCTCTACAAATTTTGGATGACCCAAGTTATTTGCACAAAATCTTTTGATAAATACTCTATCTAAATGACTATACTACCTATTGTTCTAAAAAATTTATTTTTTGAAATTTTTATTGATAATAATCATAAAATTTGGAAAAAGAATCCCAAAATATTATGCATTCTATTCTATTAAAAAATAATTGAACAATTACGATATTTTTTTTCAAATAACAAGTAGTGTATTCATATGACCACTTAGGTATGATCCATTAAACTTCATTATTAAAGTTGACCCAGATTGTATTGAGATACATTTAGGGTCAATTGTTTATTTTAATATGGTCAACAACCATCAATAGGCACAAACCCATGTAATTTCTGCAGTGTTCGATGGCTTGAGAAAATATAAAAAATAGTCCTGTAACTTTATTTGAGTCCAGATTTAGTCCTTTATCTTTTTAATTTCTCGATTATAGTCTTTTTGTTATAAAAAATGGTCCTTTCCGCCGGAAATTAAAAAAATTGGCCGGAATTTACACCTGTTCCAGGAGAAATATAAAAAATGGTCCTGTAACTTTATTTGAATCCAGATTTAGTCCTTTATCTTTTTAATTTCTCGATTATAGTCCTTTTGTTATAAAAAATTATATATTAATTTTAAATTAGATTTTTTATAAAATATTGAAGATTATATAATTTGGAAAAATTACAAAATGGTTCACAAAATTGACATTAATTACAAATTGGTTCTGTGCAGAAAAAAAAAGTGTGCTTCTGTGCAGAAAAAAATGTGCTCCTGTGCAAATATTGTGAACCAATTTATAAATAAAGTAACTTGTTTGAACCTATATGTAAATCACCCATATCATTTTATTTAAAAATACTTATTTTTTATTTTAAATATAATTATTCATATTTAAATAATATTAAAATCTCCTATTATCTATTTCAGAATATATACAATTTTACGTGCTTTCTACATAACTTTCTAATTTTCTCATAATTTTATATTTTTTTAAATAAAATATGAATAACCGTTGTCCGTTACTTCTTTATCCATCTTCTTTTTAATTCACAAATTTCTCCATCTATTCCATCACTCCATATTTATAAATATTTTTATTTTTCATCTTAAAAAGATATTTTTAATAGTTAAAGAATATTAACCACCATCCATAAATCTAGGTCAACTAAATCCCACTAATTACTCATTTTAAAATTATACATATTATTAATCTCAAATTAAATTATTTATTTATTTTCAAAAAAGAAAATTTCAAATTAAATTATTTATTTAAAAAAAAAATTAATCAATATATTCCTATGAATTAAAATTTTCAAAATATTACGAAACAATGAGTAATTTCATTGACTATTAATATTTCCAAAATTAACTTACAATTAAATGTCGAGGGAACAAAAATAATTTCTAATAAAAATAAAAATAGAGAAATATTAACCATTTATGTTAATATTAACCATTAATATTAATAGTAATATATATTTAACCAAGTTATAATATTTAAATATGAATAATCATTTATTTTCAAAAAAAATTAATCAACATGTTCATATGAATTGAAATTTAAAAAAATCAACTTTTTCGTACGAATTAAAATTTCCAAAATTAAACTTCAAAATTTATTTGTAATAGCATTACAAGCTTAATATATATATATATATATATATATATATATATTTATAATTATGTTTTATTATTTATTAAATAATTATTAAATACTAAATACATTTTTTAGAATAATCATATTTAAAATAAAAAATTAGTATTTTTAAATAAAATTATATAATCTTCAATATTTTATAAAAAAAATTAATTTAAAATTAATATATAATTTTTTATAACAAAAGGTCTATAATCGAGAAATTAAAAAGATAATGGACTAAATCTGGACTCAAACAAAGTTACGGGACCATTTTTTATATTTCTCCTGGAACAGGTGTAAATTCCGGCCAATTTTTTTAATTTGCGACAGAAAGGACCATTTTTTATAACAAAAGGACTATAATCGAGAAATTAAAAAGATAAAGGACTAAATTTGGACTCAAACAAAGTTACAGGACCATTTTTAAGTTATTTTATTTTGTGTAAATAGTTATTAGTTCTTTTCTTTAAATTTATCACTTCATAACTTTTTTATGTAATTGCTTTGAAACCTATATTATTTGTTTGAATTATACTGTATGTATTTTTACATATAGATATTTCATGTTCTAATACAGTTAAAGGTGATCAAAGGAAACAAATTAGAGTAACAAAAAATTTAAGACAAGAGGTGTCTTTACAAATATTTTGAGGCGGATTTGAAATTTGTGGATTTCACACACAAAAATAACCACCATTTCCAAGTAAGTTATTTGAATTTACAAGTACTTAGATTTGAGTTTATGTTCAAAATGGAGGAATTTTAAATTCCCATAAAAATCATGTCATTTGTGAAATCCCTCCTCCCTACCCTTCCATCCTTATATTTTTTCTATTTTTTTCATTATCTCTCGTATCTTTACAATTCGTGATTTGAAATATATGTGTTTTTATATGTATTTTTTTTTAAATTCATTCATTTTCAAATCCATCCATCCAAATTGAGCCTAAGTTCAAATTATAAATCTCAGGATAATGTTTTATATTCCACATTAAGATTTATAATAATTTATATATGTTCTTTCAAAAGCATCTATCTAAGTTAATTACATGCCTCTTAATTTTATCATTACATTATACCCATTTTTCTAACGGTCAAAGTTAGTTGTTAGTTAGAAGTTAGTTCACACAATCTCCAACAACTCCACAAAAAATTCTCTAAGCCACCTTATATCTCCCTTAATTCGTTTCCAAAGAAAATCGAATCTAGGTCTATCACTAAAGTGAAGAGCCCAATGGTCAGGAATTACATTATATACATAAACGAGTCTTATTTCAAAGACTATTCATTTCGGCATTGAACAAAGTAAATACACAAGATATTATGGATACTGATCAAAGTGTATTAAAATAAATGTTAAATATAATTGTAAAACAAAAATATGTACGTGTTGGATTGATTATTCAATAAAAATAATCTATATTATTTAAAAATGCACTTAAATTATAAACAAACTTTAAATATTTATGAATACAATACTATTACAAGAGAGTATACTATGTATCTACCCTATACAAAGATCACATAGTGCTCAATCCAAATCAGGACAACCAAGAGCTGTCTTAATCCTTTGAACAGTGGAGCTTATAAAGTTGTGCACTGTGGCAACCGACTCCATATTTATTGGTTGCGACTTGGATATATGACAAGCCAAGATCTGGAGTGCAATGGTCAGGATTGAGCCGCTCTTGCTCGTGCCGTTAGCCCCCTTCCACGTTTTACCATCGTGAGAGATGAGGAAACCAGATGGAAGAATTTGAATTCTTTCAGTGTCCTCCCCATCCATGGCTGAAGTTATGGATGGCAAAACGATTGGGGCATACACTAGTGATGCTCCAAGAGAGTCGATGCTGGTCTCTTGGAGCATCAATAGATTCTCTTTTGGGATGAAGGGTTGCATAACAAAAGTTAGAAATGATATTTTAGTCATTTAATAATATCATAAGTTGATGAGAATATTAAATTTAGGGGTACGATAGACAATAAATATTAATTAAATCATACAAATATATAAACCGATGCAAGAACATAGTAAATATTAATTAATTACCTGGAGAATTGAGATGCAATTTCCAGGATTAGTTCCAGTTGAAATGCGAGCAATTGCATTCACTGGATTTCCAGACGACAAGATATCCCACTGCATTTCAGTAATATAATTAATCTCCATTGAATAAAGAGTAAGGAATCAAATTCAAATTACATTTCAATATTTTAAAAAAGAATTTCAGACAAAATGGAATAGTAAATTTCATGAGACTATATAAATTAACATATACTCTTCTTTCAATGTGATAATGAGTTATACTCTATTCATGCCTCATTTAGTTATCTCATATCACGAGATGGTCTCATTCTCATACATGACTAACTCAATAGTGAATTATACCTGAGGTCGTCTTGTCTCATCATTTAAGAAGTGGAAGAGATCGTGAGTTGAGATTGGAAGTGCAATAGACGTAGCTGCTGCGACAATCAAACCGTTAGGCTGGCCTATTCCACGGCATGTCCTTACAGACACTCGAACTCCGGTGTTACTCAATTCTGAAAAATGTGGAAAGTCTAGTCTGTCCGACATGTTCAGTATCTGGCACAAGCTCTTCACCATTCTGTGTGATAGCCTCATCACGTTTCTCCGCGCTTCTGGCAAGTGGATAACTAAACACACAAACAACAAAGCGCAATGACAAACACTTCTATTTATGCAAAAATGTATTTTTAAATAATATTAAATGTTTTACTGAAAAGTTTTATTTGTTATTTATTTTCATACTTACCTCCTTCAAGTTCATGCACGGGGGTAGTAATTAGCCCCAAAGAACATGCCACCCTGTCGCACATTCTCTGGAGTGTTGTTACCCATCTTTTTGCTCCGTATGCATAGCAAATCAAATCTCTATACAAACGATGCGTTAAAGATTTATTGTCCACTTCCACATGCTCGATCCATGTAACCTATTACGATGAAATGAAATAAAATTAAATATGGGCACATTGTAAAGAAGATAAGATGTAGATAGTGAACGTGATAATATATACTTACCAATGATTTTCCATTGGATTTATCTTGGATCATACATCCTGATGGAAGTTTCCAACAACGAGTTGGAGCAACATCCTGGAGGTGTTTAAAGATATCATAGGATACGTCTACTATCACCCAGGTCAATGGAGCGATATGTCGGACGTATCGAATGAAAACGAACTCTCGAGGCGCAACCAAAGGTGACAGAATGTGCATTTTCTCGTACATCTATAATAACCAAATGTCGATATAAAATCACATTGAGACAGAGATCAAGTAATTGATTACATGATTTGGGATCTTAATAATTACCAGATGTATAGAACCGCTGCGAAACATTTTCACAGTGTCAACAACTTCAAAGGTTTTTGCCTTTGTGACAATAGTTGGAAACATGTCCATCCTTTTAATTTGCAACCACAATAATTCGATTTTAATAAAAAATTACTCAAATTAAAAGTAGTCATTAGGTGCACGAGTGCTTTGAAGGACACTTGTTAAGCCCCTTAATTAAAATCAATTGGTGATAGGATTAAAATAGTCAACTAATCTTATAAACTCATGTAACATTTTCGATGTGGGACTATTCAAATGTGTAACTTTTCACATTTTCAATCACAAAAAAGTTTAATACATTATCAATAACAAAATCCAGATGAAATATATATATATATATATATATATATATATATATATATATATATATA
>JAPKLY010000126.1:253913-301447 GCA_026898435.1 Prunella vulgaris
ATATATATATATATATATATATATATATATATATATATATATATATACCGGATCAAGAAATGCTTCCAGCAATTGAGGTCCTGACATGGCCACCTCGGCAGAGTATTTAGACGACTCGATCCGAGCATTAGCAGATTTGAAATGGTTAGGCTTGGGGAAAAGCTTGTCGTAGTTGTCGCGGTGAAGC
Organism: Prunella vulgaris; assembly: GCA_026898435.1. Classification (NCBI taxonomy): domain Eukaryota; kingdom Viridiplantae; phylum Streptophyta; class Magnoliopsida; order Lamiales; family Lamiaceae; genus Prunella; species Prunella vulgaris. The sequence continues at coordinate 254,101 of JAPKLY010000126.1, forward strand.
GAGCTTCTCCCGTCAATGGGAGAAATGTTCCACACGGGCTCATTCACGTGCAAAAGCTCAATCAGCTCATTCATAGCGGATACGGCCATCTCTATAATGCTAGCTCTATCCGTTGTTGAAGGAGTCATTTCCGGAATTAATTGGTCAGCATTTGAAATATAATTATTTCCAGGGGTGCTGTAAGAAAAGTTTTCAAAATGTGTCGCCCCTCCATGCTGAACAAACATTACAACATAAAAATGAACAGGATCATTCACTTAGCAACAAATGAATTATTTTTTTTTCTAAAGGAAAAATGTATTATTTATGTTTGCTACAACATCATGTATATTGGAGAACGTCAAATTTGATGTTTTGAAATGTGTAATATGAAAGTTGATAAATTCAATATTGTAAAAATGAAAATAATTTTCTTTCTTAAGGATCGTAACTTAGGGGTGTGTTTTTAGACTGACAGTTGAAGTAAAAAAACTTATATAAATCGATTTTTTTTGACAAATCTACCCAAAATTCTGAAGTTGCATCTAGAGAAAATAAACACATTAATATTTGATACAATATTGTATATGCACTTAAATAATTGAAGAATATCATTTTATTAATCAAAATGACGGGGTTGGAATGAAATCTCACCTAATGTAACATGTACAAGATGGTTTTAGTGATCTAAAGGCATACTATGTCATAATTAAATCGACCAGAGATGCTAATTAGCTAATTAATTATTTTATATATCTTTTCTAAAGAAGAGTTTCAAAATTAATTGGAGAAAATTGACCTCTTCTCTCAATCTTACATTCTCCGTCCTCAATGTCCGCAAACTTTGAGGTTGATTTTGGAGGTGACCGTGAGATAAGCCCTTTTGACAAGCGAAACACTCGATGCTTTTTAGGGTCTCTAGCATGACATTATTCTCACGCCGGAATCTATCATTTTCTGTCCTTAGAGCATTGCTGTCTGATCTTTCATTCATTGTCTGAAATATTTGTTCACAACAAATATGTAATTAAATTTCAATCAAAATTTATAAGAAATCAGACAATTGTAAACATATATATATATATTTCTGATTGTTAATTATAATATACATAAATGTGTATGCTTTTGGAAATTCTTATGCCAAAAATGTTCTTCAAATATCCTCAATGTTATTTATACATGCCTTTACACAATAAATACTTATCCATATTGTAATATAATATGAGATTGAGCTTTTTTTTCTTTGAGCAATTCTTTTAAGATGTGCTTAAGATCCGTAAATTTTTTAATTGAAATATATTTTATGGTTCTTTGATTCGTAAAATATTTATACAAGTATTTATCGTAAAAGTTAATTATTCTAATAAGAAATGAGATGCTCATTCCCGTTCAAAATAAATATGTTAGGGCCTTTAATTTGATTATCAAATTATATATATTTTTTAATACAAGAAACACATCTTTATTAAGAGTATAGTAGAAAATTAACAATTCTTTTGATGTATATGTTATTGTCCAAAATAAATATATATTTTAATTAGGAGAGAGCATCATCTAAAATTGGAATATGATGCATTGTATATGTGTGTATAAGGAGTAGGCAGATCACCTTTTTTTGAGTCCTTTTATTCTGAAACCAGAACTTTATCTGTAGAGGACTTAGACCTATTTCTCTGCCCAACTGTTTTCTCTGCTTCTCGTCTGGATGAGGGAGCTCATTAAAGAACCTTCAACCAAAGAAATGAAAGATTTCAAAACGAATATACAAATCAATATTAATTCTACTAATTAAACATCAATATAATTATATGAGATATATGATAAACTTCAACCAAATAAATGAATTTTTCAAATACAAATCAATATTAATTCTATTAAACATCAATATAATTATATGAAATATATGATGAATAACTGAAAAACAAAATAAAACGAGAGATGCTATATACATCAGAGGGATCCTAATTAAAATGATTAAAAAAATAGAGCAAACAATAAAGAAGAAAAATATTCAAAAGAAATGATATTATTAATTCATTACGCTTCGAGTTGTTGCGTTTGATGTTGCGAGTGACGGTGGTAGGTTTTTCTTTTTCTCGAATTTGAAGATTGCTCGTCATCAGATCCACTTGCTTTGTGTGATGAATTCATCTTTCTTTTTCAATCAAATAAAAAATCAGTATATTCTAATTTTGTACTTGAGTTTGGAATGCAGTAAGTACAGGATCTGCAAGAAAGGAAGAAAAACTTGTCAATTTTTCACACAAACACACAAACGAGGAAAAAAATTGCACCATTATCACCACATTATTTTAATTGGTGCAGAGTATACTTATGCAAATTAATATGACCAAGAGAGAGCTAGCACTCACCTAAGTAAGAAAATTTTGATGTACGAATATTTTTTTAAGGATGATATGGCTCTATATATAGTACTTTCATATATGAATATAGGCTAGTTTATTGTAAAAAATAATCCCACAAGAATAAGATATATAATTGCAAAAGTGTCCTTTTAATCAGAAAGCACAATTATTCGTTTTTGTGAGATCAATTTTGCAATTAAAATACTCAAAAAGGAATTTCATTTTAAATATATGTATCAAAAGTGTGTTGCGAGAGTCAACGTGAAATCCATTTTACAATTAATAAACTCATTAATTACGACGGCATCGTAAGAGGTCAACGTTGAGATTTTGCGGACGAATTTAAGAATTAAATAATTAATAAACATTATTCGGCATACTATACATTAGAAAATAAAATCTGAAGTGAAAATTTAAAATAAATATATAGCAATTAGTATTAGGATTTTTTTTTATGAAATACACTTAATATTTAATAAAATGATTAACATGCATGCTCTACCAAAGGTGGCATTGAAATTAACTAAAGACTCAAATATATTTTAAAGTAAATAATATATATATATATATATATATATTTTGCACTTTGGGGTTCTTTATTTTTTTTTTATTGTGATTTAATAGAATTATCATGTAAGTAATGAACATTATGAAAAAAATCACCAATTACTAAGTGATCCTACGGCTTGGAATAAGAAAATCTTCAGTATTTCATTATCTTTTCTTTATTGACACAAGAGCTAGCATGGATTCTATTGGTAAATAAGCTTTGAACTTGAGTAGTACTGCAGTAAATCAATATATAATATGCTTTGGATATTGCCATTTATTTTCACAATCTGCGAATTGTTAACCAAGATCCTTCAGTATATATAAATTCTTACATATCAGTGTGGATTACGAAAAACGCATTTAGTGTAAAAAAAATAAGTTTTATTTGTAAAAAATTGTCTAAAATAATATGAAACTGTGACCCAATTTTTGATATACTCTTGATTATGGTGAGTATAATTATGACCAAATTCATAAAAAAAATCGTATAACTATTTTAGTCTTAAAAGTTTATAAAAACAACATCAATAAGCAAAAATTAAATTTGAATAGAATTTAAAAAATAACCTAATTTCTTTTTGTTAATATTTTTTATCTTATAAAGTTGTGTGAATGTGTGTAATTTTGAAAAAGTGTTTGCTAATCTAATTACTCCCTCTGTCCACTAAATTTATGCAATATTTTCATTTTCGTCCTTGTCCATAAAAAAATGCATTTTTATTTATGGAAACATTACCTTTATTATCATTCTCACAACTAATTATTTTATTTATAAATGGACCTACAATACACTCACACTATATTTATTTTATCTATTTTTACATAAAACTAATGCAAAAATGGTCATATATTTAGTGGATTGAGGGAGTATAATTTTAAAAACTAACCAAAAAATAAAAATTAACAAATAAAATTGGGAAACTATGTACTTAATGAAATAATATAATTAAATTTTCGTTATTTTTAATCAAATTAGAAAGTTTAGAGAACTTATAAGATTAAAATATTCACAAAATAATATAACTATTTTTTTTGTATTTAATTGTTTTTTAATTTATTAACAACTTTTTTCATTTTCAATAAAGTCGACTTTTATTAAAAGCTAATTAATTATAATAATTTTTTAAAATAATTAATTACAATATTGTCTTCTACAATCAGGAATATAATATATCATTTTATATTACTATAGATTGAAATCATAATTATTATAGGATGGACCATCTTAGACTACAGTCCAAAACTATATATAATCAAAACTGTAGTCTTCGTAGGAAGGAATCATCATCCTAAAGTTGACTTTTTTAATTCCCTTTCCGAAAAGGTAAAAAATTTTGTGAAAAAAAAAAATTCTTTTATCTCATTTAATAATACCACCTAATTCCATTTCCGCGCTTATCCAAATGAAATTTTTATGCTGACTCGAAATAATTTTATTTTGCAGTTTTGTTCCGATTTTGGATTCAATGGGAAATTTTAAACTGATTTGGACTAAATTAATAAAGTTATTATTTTTTAGATCAGATTGTGAAAAAATAAAAATTTATGGTACGTCAAATAATTCTATCCATATTGGGTTTGACCATGGAGGTCAATTTTATCCAAAATAATTACAAGCATCGATAGATGGTGGATAGAAAATGGAAATTAAGTTACAAACAATTTTTGGTTTTTTTTTTTTAAATATTGCGTATTTTATTCACGGTTATAAAAATACAATGAAATCAAAGTCAATTTTATTTTTAAGTAAAATCGTGAACTCAATTCACGTTTTAGGAAACTCAATTCACAATTTTACTTAAAAACAAATATACCCTAAATTTTAATGTATTTTGATAATTGTCAATGAAAATGCAATATTAAACCCCACCCCCCCAAATTTTGTGTTGTTTATTTCCAAACATGAAATGTTGTGTAGAAAAGCATATTATCAGTGTGAAGATTGCTCGAAATTATTGTGTTTAATTGTTTATTTTGAATGAATTTTTTGTAATTATTTACACTTAATTGAGCATTTAAGTTTAATTGTAAAAAATATCATTTGGCATACAATTTTAGTGATAAGTCAATTGAATTGATAAATTAAATTGTTGAAATATTAATTTGGGCCATTTGAATTATTGCTACATATTAAATTAGATAAAGCCCAAATATATATTAATTTGTTTGGCCCAATTGTTCAATTAATTTGCATAACCACAATGTATTAATAGAGAAAATCAAAAGGGTAAACTAAGCAAATGAAACAGTCACATATGATTAAACTATTTTCTCCTTTTTAACTCATTGATACGATAACAAAAAAAAATTTGATTTGATCAAAACTAAAAAAATAAAAAGTATTTTAATAATACATTATAATTTTACCACCATCTCTAGTTTCACTTCCCAACAAAGAATCTATTTCCGTTGCAGTGAAAGTTCACCAAAAGTTACTCGTGTTAAAGGCAAGGAAGGGGCTTCTTCCCCACCATGCCACCACTCAAGAATTCAACCACCATTTTTATTAATCCGACAACCACCAGTACACATTTCTGCTACATAGCAACATCACATCTCCCTAATTGAATTGCTGAAAAGAAGCCACAATCCAACAGCTCAACACAGCCCCATTGTCGTCGGCAATCTACCGATACCCACGGCCGGAGTAATTGCCACCGGAAATTGAAAGCCCACTTCACAACCGGAATTAATTGTTCAAGCCGTGACCTCCATTGAAGACGAGCGCAGCCACCATGGAAGCAAACTCGATGCCGGAAAAGAAGCAACACCCACAGCTCAAAGCTGCCATCGCCAACAGCCGCCGGAACCTGCAAAATCCACGCCGGAATTCAAAGCCCGTCGCTGGAATCCACCTATTATTATTAAATATTTTGAATCATGATATTAGTTGTAATCTTAAATTTATATTCAATGTATAACCCGAATATACCGAACATCTGCATAATTTTCCAACAATGTAAATCCCCTTTGCTTTAAAGAAAAAAATTATCTATCCGTTCAAAATAGATATATTTTAGACGGATAGATAATTTTATTTCTTAAAACAAACCCACCTTTTCTAAATTGAAATTTTTGACGGACTTGCATTTACTTAGTACTAAAGTATATTTTTATAATCCACCTTATCCATTTCTTTTATCAAAACTAAAGTAGAAATGCACTCTATAATCCACCTCCTCCAGACGATTGACTCATAACTCATTAGCATGGGTGAAATATATCCCAAACAACAAGGTTTTTTCTTTTATTTTTCCTTATTCATCTGACCAATTCACATAAAATTGGTTTCAAAAATCGGATTCACAATGAAATTATACATCCAAACAAAGATGCAAAAGCTATACAACGAACAATCAAAGATCTAAATAATACAAAATCGATTAATTAAACCTCGAAGTAAGTAGGTTGAGAAGCCATTTTCGCGGCCTTCGGCTTCTTCTCCTTCGGCGCGGCCTTAGTTTTCTTCTCCTTGGTTGGCTTCGCCGGAGCCACGCGCTTCTCCGTCATGGGTTCCTGAGCTTCCTCGGTAGATGACATCACGATCAACACAAACGACAACGACGTACAAAAATGTAGGAGATTGCTGGTAAATGATAACTGAATGAAGGGAACTAATTTTTTAAAAATACACTTGACTTGCACGTTGCACCTAGTAAATATAAGACTAAAACTATATATATATATATATATGTGTGTGTGAAATATTGCATATATGCAATGTATATAAAACATCACAAATTCAAAAAATTTACGGATTATAGATTCAAATCAAAATTCGCTGATTCTAAGCGAATTATATCGAGTCCAATAATTTTTTCAAAAAAATTTTCATAAAACTTTTTTCAGCATTTTTTACATTGTATTATTAATATTATATGGATAAATATGTGATACTAGTCATTGAAAAATACATTTTTGTACTTTATAGTAACTATAAAGATAAATATGTATTTATACTAAAACTAGTATGTGTTTCTTCATTTATTCTCCATTCCTTTTGTTGTATATAGAAATTTCCCCTAAATTACCTAAATCTTGCCACTAAATCGGTGTCTACTGAAACTAAAGATTTAAAAAAAATCAAATTCTCCTCGATATGTAGACCTTAAATGATCTGTGGTCAATATCAGTGAAGATATCAAAGTACAAGAGTGTTGATAGTCGTTTCTGGTGGTGAAATCTACGTGTCTAGTAGGTTATTGACCAAACAACAATAAAGAAATAACAAAAGAGAAATAGAAATGAATGCTCTCCAATACTCTTACATGCTTGAGCTACTAAACTTTAGGTATTCAATGTATGTTTTCTCCAGCTGCAGTCAGGTTTAATGCCCCACTGGAAGATCTATTTATACTCACATTTACTTTGCGTGAATTGCTCAAATTATTTGATCTATTTCCTAAACTATTGATGGTTATGTCATATCTATATATATACCCAATCCTCTTTTGTCCAGTAGCACTCTAGTTGACCTTGGTACACTTAGTTCCTCTTATAGCTAACTAGACTGTCACATCTTCTCTTTATAGAAGATTTTATCCTTCTTCTACATTGATCCTCAACCATACCTATGTCGAGGTCGGGCAAAGAGTGTAGATACCCATATGTCTACTTGTTATCTGATCGACCAGGTCTCTTCCCATTATTCCAAGTTCGTATTTTTGGAAATACCTGCCCTTCTTAGTAAACACATGCCATGATTGTTCCCCGCTTCATGTTAGGGATAAATCTTTCCCTTTGTGGTCTCTCTTACTCATTGCTCTGGTAGCTCGTCTCTTATGGTGCAGCACTATTATAAAAAGTTATCGTGGTGAATTGAGAATTAAAACACGTAGACCATTGATTGTGAAGAAGTGTTTCATGGAGGAAACTTTAAAGTGAAAAATGAGAAAAATAATGTTTTCATTGTTCGTGAAGGTCAAGTGAGTCTTTTAACTCTTCCCATTCCAAAGAAAATATCAAACATAAAATCGGAAATGAAAGTTTGAGCGTCTCAAACTCTATCCGACATAGGACGTTAAACTTAGCACTGAATGTGAGACAATCCATTTTATTGCTTTTTATTTTATTTTTGTCCTCGTTTAATTTTGTTTCATTCTTATCTTTGCTTGTGATTTTCTTGATAGGAAGAGAAGGTGAGCTTGAAATGTGGAGAAAGATGAGGATGCTAATGTGCTTAGCTTGAAGAAAAGATATTGTTTGGTGCAAAGTTAAGGTACCACAAACCTCAACTTAGAATTGTCTAGCAAATCTCTAAGTTTGGGAGAGTGATTTTTATTTTTCTGGTATTTTGTATTGCATCGTCGTACACGCGGTTCACATAATCATTGCACTGGCGCACCCATATTATTTTTGTTTGTTGGTTATGTGGTGTGATGATTTAATTTGTTCCTAGAGTGTTGCTTGATTGGTGTATTATATTTGTTTGATGGTTGTCGTTCAAATCAGTGATCTTGGATATTTTGAGTTTATGACTTATTGTGGTGAAGAGTCTTTAGAAGATTGTTTTGAGTTACACTGAAAACCACTGAGAATTGAAAACTGAATCATAACCTAGTGTGTTAGTTGTGAGTGGATTTATGATTTTAAATAATTCTAGAACTTGTTTGAGATCATATTTTTGTGAAATAATAGGATTTAATTTAGGTCATCTTTCGATTTACAAGTCGCTTAGCCAAATATCCCCAAATCCGTAATCATATTTTCGTAATTAGCCTATTTGAGCCTATAGTTCATATTCTTAACCAACATACAATGTTTAACCACTTACTCTAAATAGCCAAATTTATCTATTTAATTAGTGGAGGATAAAAGACAAAGTGGTCGAACATGAGCAAGAGTGTGAGAAGAGAGAAAAAAGATGGATGGTCTCTAAAGAAAGAGAGAAGAAAAAAGAGATAAGGGTGAAAATTGTGAAATATCTTCGAAAAAGAGAGAAAATAGTCTCAAAGAGCTTAAAAAGTCAACTTGACTCAAGTGAGAAGGGGAATGAATAAATTTGTTGAGATAATAATGAAAAGTGAGTGTAAAGGTTAAATAACTTGATAAAATGAGAGAAAAGAAAAGATCGACCATTATCCTACACTAGACGAGTCACTATTTCCAAATTCATCTCACTCTTTTTCAAAGAGCCAACATTACATCCCTAGTGAAGTTCTATTGATCCCATTGAGATGGTGGAGAGAATAATTTTTTTTGAAAGCTTATGGTTATTAGGCGACATGACTTGATTGTTAAGTGCATTTATTTCCCTACTTTTGCTTTGAGTATTGATAGAAACACTTATCCATGAGAGTTAGAGACTTTAGTATTTCGATATTGTACAATTCACCATAACTTGTTAGGATCTTTTGTATCTTTTTTTTTTTTTTTTGAAAGGGATCTCTTGTATCTTTTACTATTGAAGACACTTACAATTGTAGAATTTCTAATCATTTATTGAGCATGCATTTTTCGGAATAATTTCATCATAACATTTCCACCATTTTTATTTTCTTTCATTGCTGGGGTACGAGCATTACTTTAGGTTTGGAAGAAGGGGGGAGGGCAATTGGTGTAAAAATTGCTTGAATTTATTGTGCTTTAAGTGCCTATTTTGAGCTTAGGAATTATATTAGTTGAGTTATTAATTTGGCCCAACATTTAAATTATTAAGGTTCTGTTGGAATTTGTGCTCCTCGAAGAGAGCTTCGATTCGGTATATTACTCGTTCAATTCCGATATTGGGTGAATGAGAAATTAAATTTTTAAGTTTGTTGTAACAAAATAGAAATGTGAAGGAAGGAAAATGAGAAATGAAGGGAAAGGCTAAAAGTCTTGTCCCACATTGAAAAATTGTTGTTGAGGAAGTGAATATATAAGGAGAAACACATCCTTAGCTTGTAAGAAAATCATGGGGTTATGCTCCTCCACACTCTACGCGTGCGCGTAGGGGGTGCAAATCATGGCCGAATTTGGCCTAAAAACCTCGAACTTGTGTGCGGACACGAATATCGCAACGATTTGATGGCGGCCTAACAAGCTAATTTTTTCCCGACTCAGGAATTTTTGATGATTTGACTCCTGTCCTGACCTGAGTCTTGGTCATGCTGACCTGACTCCATGTCCTGACCTGAGTTCCCTGAAGGTCATCCTGAGCTGAATCCTTAAGGTCTTTTCTGACCTGACTGATGGTCCACCCTGACTTGAGTCCTGAATGACCATCTTGAGCAGTTCCTGATGTGCCTTTTCAGGCCTGCTGAGACTTCAAAAATCTCTATAGTTACAACACGTTTTGAAACTTAAAAAACCTGTTTTAATGCAATTAATTCAGACGTTTTGTCGGTTACGGTCAAGACCATTTGTAGGTCTTTATGGCCATACTCCAACAGTCATTTTTTAATACTATAAATAGTATTCTTATGTGTTGCAAGAAACACTAAACCCTAGGTAGCATGCACGTTTGAATTGAACGCACACGTGATCGGGACATGTAAAAAATGACATTGTTTTGTAATTTTGGTAAATTTGGGACTTAAATTGTACAATTTGCAAAAAAAAAAAAATAGGACTAAACTTATACATTTGAACTTTTTGAGACCATCTCAAAAAAGGTGAAAAGTTATGAGACTAAAAATATTTTAATCATATGATTTTTTTTTAAATTCATTATTTCATCTATTTAGTATTTGTTTTATTTTTTGGATAAGATTGAGCTGCATGGTCAACCACAGAGCAGAAGATGGATAGACACATTTTTTGTCTCATTTATTTTTAGTTTTTCACATATGATTCCCAAAAGAGTAACTTTTATTAATTTAATTCCTATTTTGGCTTCAAAGTTGGAATAAAATTGTCAAATGGCCACCAAGAATTAATTTGTAGGGTGTACCACTAACTAATGATGAGGCTCACAGGTGGCATTAGGTGTCATTAATAGATGGGATAAAATCATATTTCATTGAATAACTTTCTACTTTATGTAAAAGTTCCAAAAAAAAAAAATTATTAATACTTACTCTCTCTGTTTCGAGATAACTTTTATAATTATAAAAGAATAAAATAAAAAAAGTGTTTTATTAATTTTTATGGGTGTAATATTTTTTTATGTGTGTGAATTGAGACGTTCAAATAAGATAAATATAAAACAAGAATTGAGACGGAAGAAGTATATATGGTAGGGATAGATTTTAGTTTTTCATTTTATCAATTTATCAATAGTATAATTTGTACTTATATTATACACGTGATGAGGCATAAGAAATTAATCAAAATAAAATTTTAAAACAAAAAATCCATAATGTAATTATTCTAATATATTATCCATGTTTAATAATTTTGAGTGTTTAATTTAAATAATTTCAATGCCACCTTTGGTAGAGTATTAGCATGGTAATAATTTTATCAAAAATTGCTTCATAATTTGATATATATATTCTTCAATGTCATATTTTATATTTCTAAAGTATATCACATCGATGCTAGGTTTATTTATTAACTCATTCTCAAATTATATATAAAAATCTAATGGTCACCCTCACAGGTAATTTATTATAAGTTAGATGTGTGATAATTTTTTTCTTGATTTTAGCTATTTATTATCCCGTTGTTCTCTCTCTCCATATATATATGTTTCTACGGAGTTTGGAGTGATGACTTTTAATATATATATATATATATATATATATAAATGAAATTATTTTAAAATATTAAATATTTCATCAAAAGTATAAAAATCTCATTAGGACTATAAAAAATCATATGAATGACATTATATTTTATATTTTGTTGAATTTTTTGACTCAAAATTTTTATACTTATGATGATTTTTTTTAAATTTTCTACCAAATATTTGATACTTAAAAATATTTTTATGATAAATTTATTATATATTATTTTCAGATAAAGTTTCTCCATTAAAATATAGTCTATAAAATTTTCTTTTATTATAAAATTAAATTTTTATCCCTTTGTACTTATCTATTATAAATCCCTTTTAATCTATTTATCAATGAACTTATCCATTCAATAAAGTGGGTAATACTTTGCAATATATATTTATTGTTTTACCTCTTTTTAATCTCTACTAATGTTTCAGGCAAGAACTATTAATTATTTCATTCTAATTTTTGCCATAAAAATTCAAGAGTACATTCCATATGCACCAAGTGCACCGTGCAATTCTAATGTATTTTTAAAAAATTGCACCATTTATAATTGAACACATATTATTATTAAAAAATCATACTATTAAAAATAAGTTTTTCAATAATAGCATGTGTAATTTTTCAATAATATATATTTTATGTAACTTTTTAAATATGTAATTGAGTTGCACGATACACCTTGTGCATACAAGACCAATACAAAATTTAAATGCCAATTCCTTGTAGTCATGGTAATAAAGGTTTTATGTATGAACACTAGTATATATAGCCTTCTAAACTAAGAAAATATCATGCCCACATTTTTCCCAAGCAATTAAAAATTTTCTACTAGGGTGAGTATTTTTCTCTCAATCAAAACTAATTCTCTCTCTCTTTTTTTTTTTTATGTGTGTTTATTTTAGTGAAAATTTTGACAATTTTTTACTACCTCGTATATGCTACAAGAACAGCAGCAAATTTTATTGAAGAGCAGAAATGGATGCCAAAAATGCAGAACCAGACTATCCGCTGCGTATTGCGTTGCTCCAAATGTAATAATTCAAATCACCTGTTTTTATTCTTTTTTCTTTTTTGAAATATTTACTTAATTTGTTTAGTTAATTATATCAGTTTTATTTTTTGAATTAATCCTTGATATTTCTTATTTTTTTCCTTACAAATTAAGATATCGTTTGTATAAAATCTAATGATTATTTTCCCTTCGTGTTTTAGTTGTTAATTTTATGTAATTTAGAAAAATTAATATTTTTTTTCTTATCAAGTGTTTTCATTTTGTGAAAGATTTTTTGAGGAGTATGGATATCTAGATGAGAGGCAGATCCAGCAATGGAGCATGAATCTGAATCTTGATTCAGAGCAAATACAATCATGGTTGGAAGACAAAAGAGCTGAAGAAAAGGTGCCTTAATTAGTCATTTCTAACACACACATCCAATGAGTCATATCATACACATATACTTCTATTTATAATTTTAAAATTATGTCACATTTTTATTCAATCACTAATGTCATGTGTATATTCAAGTCACCATATATATATATATATATTACTGGCAAATGTTAAATGAAATTTTTTAATGGGGCAGAAATATATATATACATCTCAAATATATAGGAGATCTAATCGAAGTAAATGGGAATAAATGATTCCATCAGCGTTAGATATATCATATACATTTTTTATTTTTAATATAAATTAATTATAACATTTTTTATATTGTCATATATATATATATATAAATATTGCAGGAATTGGAAGAAAATGATGCTCTGATGGCTGAAAATGAAAGACTTCGTCGTCAGAATAATGCCTTACAAGAGATTCTAAAAAATATGAAGTGTATTGATTGTGGAAGGCCACTAAAGGTCAGTTTTCTAAATAACTACCCTTTCTAGAGTATTTTATGACATAACAATTATACTTTTAGATCACAAAAACAATCTTGTGACAATATCATTCAAAGTCACGTTACAAGGACTCTTTAATTCTAAAACATCGATCTTTTATCTTTATTGTAAAGCTATAATAATTTATTTAAAATTTTATTCTTTAAGTTTACGAGATCATAATCCAACATAATTTGAAATATCATCATATAAAATTTAATTTCTATCAGATATATATATATATATATATATATATATATATATATATATATATATGTGTGTGTGTGTGTGTGTTCATGCATGTTTTTTCACTTGGTGTAACACTAGGTGCAGTGAGTATGGAAAGGTGTGGATGTGCCCCTCAAAATATACTTATTTTTCTGTATATTCATATCTAGTGACTCTAAAATTACATATCAAAATATCAATTTTTTTGTTTATCTTCACCAATAATGTACACAATACGCATCGTTTTGGATCGGTTATCGAGTACAAAAAAGTACATTATTTAATATTTACTATATGTGATCTTCAAAATATATGATTCTCTTTTCTTATCATATAAATTTTAAATGTATCAAAGCTTATTTTAGTTTTAAAAAAAATAATGTTACAATCAATATATATTAATTCTTTATATATACTAAATGATATATATATATATATATATATATAAATGATTGGAGATACTAACTCCCATTATTACATTGAATTTCATATCAAAGAAATTGTGTTTTTGTTGATGTAATCTCTACAATCATTGATGCCTTTTAGTTGTGACTTCATATGATTATACATGAATATTTCTTGCAGGAGTAAGCAATTACTAAGGAATTTGATGAGGGGTTGAGATTGCATTAGAATATTCATAAAGTTTCAATATTTGCACATGTTCGAATTGAAGATTTTTACTGATTATGTTATTATTATTGGTTACATATTTTATTACCATTTGGACTTATTCAAGTTATTTTAAGTCTTTTATTATTAATTGTTAAGTCGTTTATTGTTCTTTTAAGAATATTTTTCCGTGAGTTTTGGAATTTTTATAAAATTTATGAAGATTTATTTCTTTCTGCCTCACTATAGGTATTTTATCCAAATACGTACAAAAATAGTTATTAATTTTCTAAAAGTTAAATAAATAATAAAATAAAATATTGTGCAATTTATATGTAGCTCTATCATTGTAAAATTATTGTAAAAGTTAGTGCATCTCACGCCTTAGAGTATCCACAATAAGAAGAGGTCGCATGCTACCTTTACCCAAAAATTAAGGTAGAATTGTGAGTGGGATGATAAAGCATGAAAAGAAAATTTCGGTGAGAAACTCTCCTAGCTAGATAGGATAAAAAAAATGGCGGAAGAATAGAGAAAAAGAAAGGAGAGATAATGAAGAGAGGGAGAGAGGGATGAAACTACTTATTAGGAAATAAGCGTTGGGAGAGGGTTTTTTTTTTTTTTTGTATTAGATGTATAAATTTTTTAAAATGACACACATATGGTATATGTGTCAAATTGATGGAGAAGAGACCGTCGAGTGATGTATTTATTTACTATGAACTCTAATTTAGTTATTGAGGTTTTCTTATTGCTCCTTTCGTATTCCTATGTATATGCCCTATGTGCCTCTGCTCTAGCATTTATGTTTAATCGTTGTTATTATGGTAGATTATTGTTGATACTATTGAAAAACTAGGGTTTACTGCAACCTACAAATTAATATATTTTCGCTCCATCAGTTCGCATTTATGAGACTGAATGACATCACAACCATCCAAACAAATTCTTTTGTGTCCTAAAGACCATAAAAATATGTTTGTTATTAATGTTTTGATGGATAGGACCACATGTGTGTTCATGCATATTTTTTTCACTTCGTGTAACACTAGGGTTAGCTGAGTTTCACGGAGAGGTATTCAAAATAATACTTTCTATATATTCATATCTGGTAACTCTAAAAGTACATACCAAAATATCAAAGAAATTGTGTTTTTGTTTATGTAATCTCTACAATCATTGATGTCTTTTAGTTGAGACTTCAAATGATTATACATGAATATTTTTTGTAGAAGTAAGCAATTCATAAGGAATCTAATGAGGGGGTCGATGGAGATGAGACTGCATTAGCATATTCATAAAATTTCAACATTTGCACATGTTAGGAATGAAGATTTTTATTGATTATGTTATTATTATTGGTTACATATTTTATTACTATTTGGACTTATTCGAGTTATTCTAAGTCTTTTACTATTAATTGTTAAGTCTTTTATTGTTGTTATGAAAATATTTTTACGTGACTTTTGGAGTTTTAATAAAATTTATGAAGGTTTATTTCTTTCAGCCTCACTATAGGTATTTTATCCAAATACGTACAAAAATAGTTATTAATTTTTTAAAATATTTTAATATAAAAATAACTAGAATACTTTGCAACTTATATGTAACTCTATCATTGTAAAATTGTAAAAGTTTGTGCATCTCACGCCTTAGAGCATCCACAATAAGAAGAGGAATCCAATGTCGCATATTACCTTTACCCAAAAATTAAGGAAGGTAGAATTGTGAGTGAGGTGATAAAGCATGAGAAGAAAAATTGGTTGAGAAACTCTTCTACCCAAATAGGATAAAAGGAATAGAGGGATGATGGAGAAAAAGAAATTAGAGATAATAAAATAAGGAAGAAAGAGATGTGGTAGTGAGACCGATGAAACTACTTTTTAGGTAATAAGCGTTGGGAGAGGTTTTTTTTTTTTTTTTTTGTATTAGATGTATAAAACTTTTAAAATGACACACATATGGTATATGTGTCAAATTGATGGAGAAGAGACCGCCGAGTGATATATTTATTTACTTATGAACTCTAATTTAGTTATTGAGGTTTTCTTATTGCTCCTTTTATATTTCTATTTATAGTCCCTATATGCCTCAAGTCTAGCATTTATGTTTAATCTTTGTCACTATGGTAGATTATTGTTGATATTATTGAAAAACTAGGTTTTATCCTGCAACCTATGAGATAATATATTCAAGCTCCATCAGTTGCACATTTATGAAACTGAATGACATCACAACCATCAAAACAAATTCTTTTGTGTCCTAAAGACCATAAAAATATGTTTGATTATTAATGCTTTGATGGATAAGACCACATGTTATCCATAAGACACGAGAGGATTTGTTTGAATGGTTGGTTATGCTATTCGATCTCTTAAACGCACTGAGCATATTTGTGCATATGATGAACCAGACCCTCCATCCACTAACTTAGATATGCATCGTCATTTATTTTGAAGTGAAAAGTCTTCAGTTGGACTCATATGTAGCAGACAATATATTCAATACTATTAAACAAAAAATTAAATTGACTTCAAAATCCATCTTGGTTCTGTCGAACTTCACTATGCTTTTTTAGCTTCATTGTGATGCTTATGAAGTTGGCACTAGCGTGGTACTAAGTTAGGATAGTCGTCCTATTGCATTTTTTAGTGAGAAACTCATGGTTCCATGTTTTGCTATTTCATAGTGAAATTATTCACTTCAAAAGGTAAAGTAAAGTCCAGAGAAGGGAGTATGCATTAGCAGCAACTCCAAAGATTTGATATTGAGATTATTCACTTTAAGAGATGAAGTGAAGTTCAAAGGAAGAAGGATAGATTGCACCAACTTAACAGTGGAATCATTTTAAGGAATGGAGTAAGTATATCCCCACATTTGTCCCCATGAAAAGAACTTTTAAAAATATTTTTTTAAGAGACTAAAAATATTTTAATCATAAGATTTTTTTTTAATTTTTTCATTATTTCTTTTATTTAATTTTTTTTTTAATTTTTTTGGATAAGATTGAGTTGCATAGTCACATAGCAGAAGATGGATAGAAACATTTTTGGTCTCATTAATTTTTATTTTTTCACATATGATTCCCAAAAAAGTAACTTTTATTAATTCAATTCCAATTTTGGCTCCAAAGTTGGAATAAAATTGTCAAATGGCCACCAAGAATTAATCTGTAGGGTGTACCACTAACCGATGATAAGGCTCACAGGTGGCATTAGGTGTCATTAATAGATGGGATAAAATCATTTTTTATTGAATAACTTTCTACTTTTTGTAAAAGTTTCAAAAAATAATAATATTAATACTTACTCTCTGTTCGAGATAACTTTTACAATTATAAAAAAATAAAATAAAAAAAGTATTTTATTAATTTTGATGGGTGTAATATTTTCTTATGTGTGTGAGTTGAGATTTTCAAATAAGATAAATATAAAACTAGAATTGAGGTGGAAGGATTTAGTTTTTCATTTTATCAATTTATCAATAGTACAATTTTTATTTATATTATACACGTGATGAGGCATAAGGAATTAATCAAAATAAAATTTAAAAAACCCATAATATAATTATTCTAATATATTATCCATGTTTTATAATTTTGAGTGTTTAATTTAAATAATTTTAATGCCACCTTTGGTAGAGTATTAAAATGGTAATAATTTTATCAAAAATTGCTTCATAATTTGATATATATATTTTTCAATGTCATATTTTATTTTTCTAAAGTATATCACATCGATACTAGGTTTATTTATTAATCCATTCTCAAATTTAATATTAAAATATAATGGTCAACTCTCGTGGTACTGGCAATTAAAGGGTTTATTGCGAATTAAAATTGATTCCAAAGTAACTTTTCAATGCACTTTTGGCATTTATGCATCCAAGAAAATTATCTATATTAATATAATTGCAATACTGATCCCATAAAAAAATTATAATTTTATTTTGGGAACTATATGACAATTTTTACAATCATCTAATTCTTTTGGACCAATTTTGCAATAAGCTGGTCTTTAATAAGTAGGTAATTACATGGATGAATGCAATATATATAGAGCCATATTATCATTAAAAAAATATAGTCTTTCACATTCACATTTTCAAGAAACTCAAAATTTCTTAAGGCAGGTAGGTGAATTTTTTCCTCTTCTGTCGCATTTAATTTGCATAATTACTCTCCACCATGTTGACCTATAATATAAGAAGAAATGCAGCATCCCTTCTTCTACGTGTGTTTTTTTGTGAAAAAAAATTGACTTTTTTTCCAACTTATAACATACTCAAGAAGAAAATCAGAATCTACTGATTTTTTGTTTGATAGAAAAAAAAATGGATTCATCATATGGAGTAATGGGATCTGGAGACGAGTCCAATTTGAGAAAAGAAAAAATCTATCATCGTCACATGCAATATCAAATACAGCAGCTCGAAGAGTAATGAATTAAATTATTATTTTTTTCATTTCATTGAATTAAGCAGAATCTTTTTTCTTATTATTTTTCCCTTTTTCTTTGGGTATCATTATATGGTTATGAAACTTTTTTTTTTCTATTCAATTGCATTTTTGTTGTATGTTTCAATTTTCTGTCATATAATATTAATATTGATTTTTATTTTTTTAATTAATTATTTTGAGAATTTTTCAATATATCTTTGGTTAAAGGTTTTTTAAGGAGTATCCACACCCAAATGATGCACAAAGAAACCAATTGAGCATGGAACTAGGTCTTACTCCGCAACAAATAAAGTTCTGGTTTCAGAACAAAAGGACTCAAATAAAGGTACTCAGTTACACACATATTCAATAGGCAATATCCTTAATTATATCAAAATCCTATCTTCATTTTGTTTTTAATTTAATTTATTGTTGTGAATTAACAAATATATATTTCAGACAATAAAAGAAAGATCAAGCAACGACACTCTAAGAACTGAAAATGATAGAGTTCGTCGCGAGAATATGAGCATGCTAGAGGTCCTCAGAAACGCCACTTGTCTCACTTGTCCACAAGGGTCCTCTTCTTGTGAGCAGCTCCAAAGTTTGCAGGCATTGAGGATGGAAAATTTAAGATTGAGAGAAGAGGTCAGTTTAATTTCTTCTACAAACATTATAAATTAATTGCCTTCTGCAATTAATTTTATTATGGTAAACTAATCATGCATTCAAATCACAAAAACGACCATGTAAATGTTACACTAGGTAAAATATGATCATTCACGGACACGTGTACAAGGGGTCAATTTAATTCTAAAATCCGTCTTTTGATCATCTTTGTTTCGATGTTAGGGTAATTTATTAAAAGAATATTTTTAAGTATATGTGGCAATAACTTCAACATTAAATTTGATCAAACATAATTTTATATGTTTATTTTCTCCAGCTGCAGCGTCAAGAGCTTGCGGGCCGGCTTCAAGAGGTGGCCGGAGTGAATGTAAGAAAACAAACTTAAAAAAATATTTAATTTTTCTTATATCCATTTTGCAATATATTGATTAATTACATCTCAAATGATTATCAACAAACTATACTAATGGTTGACTATATAATACACATTAAAAAATTGATGTTCAAATACATATGATATTCATCAATTCAGGCGATCATCAATTGTAGCAAACAATAAAAACATGTACATTTTTCATTTTTAAAAAGAATTCTTTAAAAACATAAAAACTTGTTTGTTTTTTCCAAAGTTGTTATATCATTGCAATAATCAACCGAATCACATGCCACATCATATTTGATTTAAGTTCCTAATTGTCGAATACTTTTATAATTAACTTTGCAAAACCAATTATCTTGATCATGCTATATGTTTATGTTGGAAAAAATTTCCAGAATTTGGAGTTTACTCAATCGTCACCATATCCTTCAAGTTGGGTGTTAGAGGAAACAATGGATAGAAGTATGATTATAGAGACGGTCATATCAGCCATGAATGAGCTGATTGAACTCTTGCACATCAACGATCCAATGTGGACCATTTCTCCGAGTGATGGGAGAAGTACGATTCACCGTGAAAACTATGGTAAGCTTTTCCCAAAACCTAGCCATTTCCAATCTACAAGTGCTCGAATCGAATCCTCTAAAGACTCCGGCGAGGTGGCCATGGGAGGAGCTCAGTTGGTGGAAGTCTTTATGGACCCGGTATGAATATTCAAACCCTAATTAATTTACTATTTTTACGAATCATCTATTTTATTCTTCACAAATTTTGTCATGTATTTTATTATTTATTGATGGTTAATCTAATTTTTTATGTTATTATAAGAATAAATACTAACACATAATTAATATGTTCAATTTTTTAAAAATCGTCACGGTCATAGTAGCGTGCGTGTGACCTCAAACGCGACCAATATGTGGGTGACATTTTCCAAATTTTACATTTGTTACAGTTTGCATTTTGATCCCCTTTTAAACTTTATTCTATTTTTTTTATTCAAAAATTGTGTGTTGAGTTCTCTTGGTATAAATGCATGATTTATCAATGTTACAGATTAAATGGATGGACATGTTTCAGACTATTGTGACAAAGGTAAAAACTTTTGAAGTTGTTGACACCACCACAATGTTTAGCGATGGTTCTATGCGTTTGGTAAGTAAGACCCCAAAATCCTATAATTAATTACTAAGAAATATGAAATGTGAGTTTAATTAACTAGGGTCGTGACAGATGTACGAGGAAATGCACATTTTGTCACCTCCTGTTGCCCCTCGAGAGTTCTTCTTCATCAGATACATCCAACACATTGCTCCCACAGCCTGGATGATAGTAGATGTATCCTATGATTTCATCAACCAACTTCAAGACACTGCTCCATCTCGTGCTTGGAAACTTCCATCAGGATGTATGAACCAAGATAAACCCAATGGAAAGTCATTGGTAAATCTTCTCTTCTTCTTTAATTAATTACAATAATGTGCAGGTATTTTATTTCAATTGTTATTGATCATCATCATATACAATAGGTTACTTGGATTGAGCATGTGGAAGTAGACGACAAATCTTCTACACATCGTCTATATAGAGATATGGCTTGCTATGCTTATGGGGCAAAAAGATGGATAACGACACTCCAAAGAATGTGCGATCGGGTGGCATGTTCTTTAGGGTTAGCAATTACACCTAGGGATAAACTTGAAGGAGGTATGTCCATCCATACCTAAATTGCAATACTAGTTCCGCATAAATTTTTCACAGATTTATGATGACTATGTTCGACAGTGGTCCTTTTTCGCAATTTCATTGAATTTTCCCAAAAATTTATTAATTTAAGTGACAACGAAGCTCAAAATCTTGTCTATCAAAATAAAAATATGTAGAAATATAATGGTTTTATTTTAAACAACGTGTTATTACTTCAAACAACGGTTTTTTACAAAAGCTATTTTCTATCCGACATTCAATTAGAGTGTTTCTTGCAGTGCAATTTGACAACGAATCCTTTACTTGACTAGAATTTTGAAATTCCCGTAACACCAAAATTGATAAAAATGATCAAGTTCATAAATTTTTTAACGGTATGTTAGTTAACCCATATTATTTTGTTTGGAAAAAATCATTATGAAAATTGATATACCCGATCTTAAAATTTGAAAACAAATCTAACATGTTTTCTTTCGTGCAGTTATAAACTCACCCGAAAGCCGGAGAAATCTAATGACGTTGTCACATAGAATGGTAAAAGGCTTGTCTCAAATATTAAACATGTCGGATACACAAGACTTTACACATCTATCACAATTGAATAATAATGGTGTCCGAGTCTCTGTAAGGATAAGTAGCGGGACAGGCCAACCCCACGGTTTCGTTGTCATGGCAGCTACATCTTTTTCACTTCCACTATCAGTTCAGGATATCTTCCACTTCTTCAACGATGAGACACGACGACATCAGGTACGGGTTGACCCGTCTTGACCCGACTCGGGTGGCTACATACATGATTATTAATTTCTCCTATTTAAACTTTTTTGATATTTTAATTAAGCAGCATTATTAATTAATTAGATATTGGTCAGTACTTGGGCCTGATATTCACACTGTGGAAATAAAAATGTACTAACTTAATGTAACATATTTGCAATACAGTGGGATGTCTTGTCGGCTAAAAATCCAGCGAGTGCAATTGCTCGCATTTCCACTGGGAATGATCCTGGAAATTGCATCTCAATAATCCAAGTAAATAATTATATTATTTTCTGAGCATTTATTCATTATTCGGAATTTACTAAACTGTCCATTCAACTTGTTTTGTGCAGCCCTTCATCCTGAAAGAGAACCTGTTGATATTGCAAGAGAGTAGCATCGACTCTCTCGGAGCATCCTTAGTCTACGCCCCGGTGGATTTATCATCCATAATAAAAGTGGTGGACGGGGAGGACGTAGGAAGAGTTCAGGTCCTCCCATCAGGATACTTGATCTCAGGGGTCGATGGGCGTGACTCAATCCAGACCATTGCTCTCCAAATATTGGCTTGTCATACCTCTATGTCACAGCCAGTAAAAATGGAGTCGTACGCCACAGTGCACAGCCTTATAAGCTTCACAGCTCAAAGGATTAAGACAGCTCTTGGTTGTCCTAACTTGGATTGATCAACACTAATCTTTCTTTTATCCTTCTCAACTTCTTCTGGCTTGAGAATGATTTTGAGTTTCAGTTAGAGCTAGCGTTGGCCGCATTTTAATGATGTAATTAAAGACTTGAAATGCATTTTCTATTAATTAATAAAAAGTGAGAGTGGTTAATTTTCAACGGCTATTAGAGTGTAAAATAATGATGTTGGGCATTGTAATGTTAAAAGATGCATTGGTAGACAGTGATTTTAAACCGATGACGTAGATAATCACAACATCAACTTTTAACTTTTTTGTATATAGAAACAAAATTAATGTTAAAAACGACTGATGTTAACATTGTATCACCTACAATAGCAGGTATCAGTGTGCCTTTTAATATCAATATATAAAACATCGGCTTTACCACCTTTAACAACAATTTTATGTTTTTTAACAGAGATTTTAAATTATTTTCATATCTATATAAGACTCAATTTGTAATCTGGTGTTTTTCTCTCCTTATCCATCTCTCTTTAAAATTTTCATTAAATACCAACTATTATCATTATCATAAAATTTTAATGCATTACACATCCTTAAATTCATCAACTATATGCATAACTAAACAAAATTAAAGAGAGACGTACTTAATTTGAAAATAGTATCAAGTATTATATTTTTCAATTTTATAAATAATACAAGGTATCTCTTTTATTGGGAAATATTTTTTTAAGCAGAACTTAAATTTAAACTTAAAGAAATGCCACTTAGATGCTATAGTCAGAACATTTGAGTTTTGTGTGCCAAGATAAACGTAAAGATTACTTTATTATCCTTAAAACATGAAATGTGTTATTAATATTAATTTGTGTTGTTATCACCCATATTATGTATTTAAAAACATGTGGAATACAACTATATAAGATGAAATCTTAAATGAAATAGAAAATTTATGACGAAATACATTTAAAACTAACTAGTTTACTTTACTCATTATCCTTAAAAAAATTACACATGTCATTAGTGATGATTAATAATATAATTTATTATATGTATCATATATTAAAAATCATAAAACACTAGATAAAATATTACTCCCCATGTTCCCAATAGTTATTCTCACTTTCCATTTTCATTCCTCCCTCAAATTTATTTTTCTTCCCTTGTTAGAAAATATTATTTTATTATCATCTAGTGGAGCCAACTTCAACAATATCTTTACTTTATTTATTTTATCTCATTTTTCTTAAAACTCGTATCCACACAAAGAGGAATAAATATTAGGGACAACCGGACAAGGGAGTACATGTAATAAATATATGTTTTAAAACAAAACTAATTCACTACCTATCATATTAAATAGACTTAATTTCAATTTAAATCACCACTATTTTTCCAAATTGCATTTTAAGCTAAAATTTTAAATCTTAATAAAAAGACGCTTTAAGTTTACTTATTTTTACAATTAAAACTTACGGACAGATCTGTCTTTGCCGGAAGCTTGTGTGGCATCTATGTGTCATTTACCCATAAAAACTTAAGGTTATATTTGGTTAGGGATAATGGTGAATGAGATGGAAATGAAGATGAAAAAGGGTGGATGGATAATCCTATGAATAATACAGTGGTGTTCGGTTAAGGATTGAGAAATATGATTGAATGAAAATTTATATCACATCAATATGATACGGTATTATTTATTATTGTTAATTGATGTGATAATAATTGTGATAGTAAGTAGTGTATTATTTTATTATTAAATAAGTGGTAAAGTAAAAATTGGAGAGAGAGAGAGAGAGAGAGAGAGTAAGTGAGTAAAATAAAAGTAGGAAATAAAATATGTAGGTGGACGAAAATATGATGATGTGATTGTATGAGATTTTATTAAAATAAGGATATAGGATTATTATAGGTATGAATGGGTATTTGGATGGGGATGAGATTTGTCTATCCTAAATTGGATGGGATGAAGGATGGTCCATCCCCATTATAGACACATTTGTCGTTGCATGCTAATTATGTGGTGTCTACAAGTACTGTAAAAATTACCCAAAAAAATATTACGCGGCAAAACTTAAAATAAAAATTTAAATCCCAAATAATTTTGTAAAATCTTACATTCTAATTTTATTTTACACTATTTTTATAAGGATTATTTTTAATTTATTCATTTATTGAACTAGTTATAGTTATTTAAAATAAATTTTGAAAAAATCAAATTCTAATAGAGTTTAACAGTAAATTTTGGGAAATTTAACTTTTTTTTTTTACTGAAAAGCGAATATCAAACCCGCAAGATTTTCAAATAATTAATTCAACAAACGAATAATGTAAGAATAATTCTTATAAAAATAGTGTTAAATGAAATTGTAATATAAGGCTTGAAAAATTATTTGGGATTTAAAAATTCAATTTTAAGTTTTGTCATTTAATTTAGTTTTATTATGAATCATTGTCACACCCGTAGACGCAACATGAGGAACATGCAGAGACAAATGTATATGCAACTCTTAATCAAAAAAAAAAAGTAGATTGAAATTTTTTTTTTAAATCCAAAAATTTAGCTTAAAATGTAATTTTTTTTTAAAAGGTCGTGATTTAAATTGCAATTAAGACTTTAAGTTTTGTCATGTAATTTAAATTTTTATGGGTAAGTGTTACGTAAGCTTCGGATAGATGCAAATCTGACCATAAGTCTTAGTTGCAAAAAATAAAGTTTAAAATTTATTTAAGCAAAATTCAAAAGTTTAACTTAAAATACAATTATTATTTTTAAAATATTCTTTAAATTACAATTAAGACTATTAAATATTTCTTCTCTTCACTATTAACAGTTGTCATCCAAATTTATTTTCTACTACTGCCACTCAATACTATTTAGTAGAAAGATACTACTCCCTCCGTCCCAACTCTTTCTTCCTGTTTTTCCATTTCGTGACATCCCAACTCTTTTTTCACACCTTAAAAAGGAAATAATTTACACTCACAAAAGTCAATAAAATATACTTTTTATATTTTATTATTTAATTTCACACTCACATACTCCAACCTTTCCTTAATATATGTGCCCTGGTCTTTTTGAAGAAAGAGCTGGGACGAAAGTAGTATTGTTGACAAGGCGAACTACCGAAAGATGATCAGGAAATTATCACAAGGCTACGAAGGTCGCCGGGGTGCGCAGGAGCTAAGCCACTAGTTCGAATCGAGGCCAGCATAAGGGAGCTCGGCGAGGTAAGCAAGGACCTCGCCCGAGCACCCAATAGGCCGAGGCCAACGGCCAGGGGAACCAAGAGGGGAGGAGACTGCGGGCGAGCTTCTCCTCTCGAGAGGGAGCTCGCCCCCGTTCAAGGAGACCTCGCCGAGGTCCACCGCTGCATTGTCCCTAAAAATCGCACAAGGCAAAAGAGCTCGCTAGGTAGCTCGCCTAGCCCAAGAACCTGGTTAGTGGGTGTACGAATAGGATATGTGTATGTAGTGGGACATAGCATTGTAAAGGTAGCATTGTGAGGGACCAAAACGAAGGTTACGAACCTTCGTCAACACCGGAAGCCATATAGGCTCACAAGGTGACACCTCACACTTGCACACCTATAAATAAGGTCTCTCTTGTACTATTCACAACAACACAACCATAATACACATTAACTTTCTCTCTCTAAACTCTCTACTTTATCTCTCTATATTATCCCTCAAGAAAACAATTCTTCAATTATTGTTTGATAGGATTAATATGTTATAACAAGCCACATAACAAACACCATTAGTAAATTCTATCAACAATTTGGCGCTAGAAGAAGGGTGGCCTCGAACCCAAAAATTTGAGAGTGAAAAGTTAGGGTTTGTTTGGAGATTTAAAGATTTGAAGGTGTTCTTGACAAAGACTCAAGAACACTTGAAGATACACTGTTGGTCCCGAAATGAGTATAATCAGTGTATGGGGGGAATACACTGATGTCAGATTTTTCTGAAAGACTCAGAAAAATGCTCTAACACACTCAGTCAGGATTTCCTGAATTACTCAGTATGCTGAATGTCCACAGGGGCAGCAAGGACCGTTCAGTAATGAGTCAGATAAGCTGAGTGTGAGTAAAGTGCTCGGAAGCTCAGTAGAGATAACAAACCTACTGACCACTCGAAAGCTAGTCAGTTGGACTACTATCTCAGTGAGCTGGAGTACGTGCGGAAAGTGAGCCCTTAGATTCTACTCGTTTTAGTTTCTGAAAATGTTTTCTCTGAGTTTGCTTAGTAAATTGGTGGTTAAGGCTGAGTGCACAGTATTAAGATTCAAGATGATTGATTCAGTCCTGAATATAAAAACAATGCAGAATGTTCAGTTTAGTATGATGACAGTTATGATCCTGAACAAGAATGTAAATCAGCACACAAGGGTCTTTTTAACGTGGTTTGGAGATAACCAACTCCTACGTCCACGACCTGATTTAACAGGAAGCTATCCTCAAAACCCTGAGGATAGGTACTTGGGTTTTACGTTCCAAGGGACACGAATAGCCAACTTCCTCTCTTAGGAACTGACCCCTGGGCGTTTTACAAGTCCCAGTCCTTCTAACCAACCAATCTCACACCCTGAGTGGTTGGGTATTCTTGGTTTCCAACTAAGATAGCTCTAGCAATACAAAACAATGCTAAATATTAGAGCTATCGATCTAAGCAAATACAGAGTGAATCCTACTACAACACTAGGGAAATTTAATTGCAGAGTGTTGCTTATAGTATGCTTTGAGTGATTGGATTCTTGAGAGCTTTCGCTTGGAAATTTCCCGTTAGCCTTGAATAGGTGCAAGGCTCTCCATATTTGTAGGCAAGATTCAAAATAGATCCGTTGGAGGAGATCAAATCAAATCTTTCCTATTTTAGGGTGGTTGCAGGCTAGAATTACTGTTGACCAAATCGCCATGCTTAAACTGGCAAGATTGTCCCGCCGCCTGCAACTCTGAGACGCATTAAATGCAGCATTAAATGCTACGCAGACTCCGTACATACGTGTCGAAGGATCATTGGCTTTCCGTTCAAACGGCTAGTTGACCTTCAGACATTTGTCCTTCCTCGTACATTCAATACTCTGAGTCTCTTGTTAATAACTCAGCCTGAATGTTTGTCTTATTGGAGTCTTACTGACATTCTCTTTGTCTCTTGTCCCATAGCATAAATAACCTTTTTGCTTTGGACTTACATGATTCAGGTAAACTGAACCAAGGCCAAAGTCAGGTCTTATGTGCATGTTGGGACAATCTGAGTGTTTTGATTAGATCCCAAAACCCCTGATGAATTTGCCTAAGTATAGTTGTTTAGGATAAAATAATTCAGGATAGTTAGGTTAGAAATTCAGTACAGGAGGACCATGCTAAAGACTGAAGAATATTGAAGTCGACCCAATTTACTGAAGTCTGAAGTGTAAACCATCCTGAAGGAGTCAGTCAGTCTTGCTGAAGATTGTCTGTTCTGAAGCTGAAGATCGAAGCCTGCTGATTCATCCTGAAGTCAATCCTGAAGTACCATTGGCTGATGCTTCTACTGAGTACACTAAGCATACTCAGGACAGAACTTAGTCAGTGAAGAGTAAGTGTTACCTATCAAATTGTGCTGAATGCACTTAAGACCTGACTTAGGCCTTGGTTCAGTTCACCTGAATCCTGTAAGTCCGAAGCAAAAAAGGTTACACATACTGGGGCTGAATAACCAATCAGGCTGTGCTGAATGCACATAGGACCTGACTCAGGCCGTGGTTCAGATCACCTGAATCATGTAAGTCCAAAACAAAAGGTTATTTATGCTATGGGACAAGAGACAAAGAGAATGTCAGTAAGACTCCATTAAGACACACGTTCAGACTGAGTTATTAACAAGAGACTCAGAGCATTGAATGTACGAGGAAGGACAAATGTCTGAAGGTCAACTAGCCGTTATAGCGGAGAGCCAATGATCTTTCGACACGCATGCATGGAGTCTGCGCAGCATTTAATGCGGCATTTAATGAGTCTCAAAAGTTGCAGGTTATGTGACAACTTGCCAGAATAAGCATGGCGGGTAGGTCAAACAGTATTTCTAGCCAGCAATCTACCTAAAATAGGAAAGATTTGATTTGATCTCCTCCAACGGATCTATTTTGAATCTTACCTATAAATATGGAGAGCCTTCCACCCATTCAAGGTTAACGGGAAATTTCCAAGAGAAAACTCTCAAGAATCCAAGCATTCAAAGCATACTATAAACAACACTCTGCAATTAAATTTCCCTAGTGTTGTAGTAGGATTCACTCTGTATTTGCTTAGATCGATAGCTCTATTATTTAGCATTGTTTTGTATTGCTAGAGCTATCTTAGTTGGAAACCAGAATACCAAACCACTCAAGGTGTGAGATTGGTTGGTTAGAAGGACTGGGACTTGTAAAACGCCCAGGGGTCAGTTCCTAAGAGAGGAAGTTGGCTACTCGTGTCCCTTGGCACGTAAAACCCAAGTACCTATCCTCAGGGTTTTGAGGATAGCTTCCTGTTAAATCAGGTCGTGGACGTAGGAGTTGGTTATCTCCGAACCACGTTAAAAAGTCCCCTGTGTGCTGATTTACTATTTTGTTCAGGATCATAACTGTCATCATAATAAACTGAACATTCTGCATCGTTTTTCTATTCAGGACTGAATCAATCATCCTGAATCTTAATATTGTGCACTCAGCCTTAACCACCAGTTTACTAAGCAAACTCAGAGAAAATGTTTTCAGAAACTAAAACGAGTAGAATCTAAGGGCTCACTTTCCGCACTCACTCTGGCTCACTGAGATAGTGGTCCAACTGACTAGCTTTCGAGCTGTCAGTAGGTTTGTTATCTCTACTGAGCTTCCTAGCACTTTACTCACACTCAGCTTATCTGACTCGTTACTGAACTGTCCCTACTGCCCCTGTGGACCTACAGCATACTGAGTACTTCAGGAAATCCTGACTGAGAGTGTTAGAGCATTTTTCTGAGTCTTTCACAAAAATCTGACATCATTGTATCCCCACCATACACTGATTATACTCATTTCGGGACCAACAAGTGGTATCAGAGCAGTGGTTCAAAAGACCACTGACTTTGCTTACCAACAGTTTCTGAGGAGAAACTTTTGGTAGTCAACTGAACTGATCTTGTTTCTGAAAAAAACTGCATATCATGGCATCCGGTTTTAAACGCCTCGAGGGTAATCTTCCTGAATTCTCTATTGACAATTATGACTATTGGAAATTCAGGGTACTCGCACATCTCTATTCTATCCATGATCAGATGCCACAGGTGATCGAGCATGGCCCAATTAGATTTATGAGAAATCTTCAGACGACCTGGCCCGTTGTTGGCAATGTACCTGTTCCAGCCGCCGAAGATGAAGAGGTGGAGAGGTCCGCGCTTAATTCTGATCAGATTAAGCAAATCGGACTGGATAATGTTGCTAAGAACATTATACTCCATACCATTTCTTACGAGAATTCGGTCAGACTCATGCACCTGAGGACAGCTAAGGAGATCTGGGATACCTTGAGGGAAATGAGTGAAGGATCAAAAAAGATCAAGGAGAATAAGAGAGATCTTGCTATCAGGAAGTTTGAGGCCTTCAGGATGTTAGAGGGTGAATCCATCGATCAGATGGAAGCTCGGTTCATTAAGATGATGAACGAGCTAGCAACCCTTGGGAAGGAGTTTCCCAAGAGGGAGGTATCTTCTAAAATCCTAAATTGTCTCCCTGAAAGATGGGACACAGGAGTAATCTTGCTAAAGAATACTCAGGACCTTACAAACATTCCTTACTCTCACCTATTCTCAGAGTTAAAGGCTCTGGAATTCGACCTCGATAAGAGGAAGAAGATGGGTGTTGTCAGTGAGGAAGTTAGTGAGGAGAAGACTCCTGAAAAGGAAAAGAGCGTGGCTCTTAAAGCTACTCCTGAGCCTGAGGCTGGATCTGGCTCCAAGTCTCTTAAGGACATGAACAAAGATGAGCTTGCCTTGGAGTACAACCTGATGGCACGGCGATTCGAGAAACTGAACTCTCGATTCAGAAGGTATAAGAAATTTTATACTGACACCCTTGATCGCAGGTACTCCAGCCCCAGGAGATCTAGCCCCCGAAGAGAAGAAATGAGGGGTTCAGATTCCAGGAGGGATCGCAATGAGCCTGAGTGACGAAGAGATGAGAAGATTAGAGATGATGTGCCCAGAAGATCCAGCTCCAAACCTGAACGATCATCAGGGAGCAGGAGGGAGTCATCTGATAAAAGGTACACTGACAAGAAGTTTGCTTCTGATGTAGATCAGTGCTACCACTGCAAAAAGACCGGACACTATCAGTATGATTGTCCGGAGCTCAGTGCTCGTGAGCGAGAAGATCGAAGAGCCAAGAGAGAGTTCAGGGCATCAGACCGGAGAGCGTTGCTTACTGAGGATTCCTCATATTCAGATGGCCCAGGACGCCGGTCCCCTGAACTCTTCTCCGATGAAGAGTATGATGACCTCTGCCTGATGGCAGATGACGAGGTATGTTCTTCTGCCTCTTCTCCTGATCACGCACCTGAGCTTAGCTCAGATTCAGCAGGAGAACTCGACCTTCAGCTCACCCTAGAGCAATTGATGGTTGACTTCTCAAGGCTGCAGGAGACTCATACTCACACAGTGGATGTGAATGCACATCTGAGTGAGGAGAACGATCAGTTAACTGAGTCTCTCAGAGTAAGAGATACTGAAGAAGCCCTCAGATTAGTACATCTTCAGGAAGAGCTACTTCATGCTCGGAACAAGCATGATGAAGCTCCACTGGAGGTAGAAAGACTGAAGGGTGTAATCAGCTCGCTGATTGAGACTCGTGACACGGATCTGTTCCTTGCTCAGGAACAACTGATGATTGAGCGAATTGCTCTGAGAGTGATGTTCGAAACTGAGTGGCAAGCTCGCATTTGTGCTGAGCAAACTGCTTGGGATCTTGAGCTAATCTCAAAGGAGAAAGCTCATGAAAAGTTGGTGCTTCAATACACCACTGAAATTGAGGTCCTGAAAGAAACAAATGGGCATCTTGAAGTTAAGCTGAAGAAGTTATACACATCTACCCAAGTGGTTGATGAGTTGACAAGTTTCTCTCAGCTGACTAATGGTGCTAAAGCTGGGTTAGGCTACGATGCCTCAAAAGACCCAAAGGGCAAGAAAAAGAGAGGTGCTTCAGGGAGCAACTCTCAGAAGAAGTTTGTCCCTGCCCTAACTGATGACAAGAGCTCAAGTGTTGCTCATCAGAATAAAGGCAAAGGGAAGGAGAAAATGCCTGCTGAACCTGTCAGGCAAAGGACTGAGGATTCTAGGCCAAAACCTAAGGGAAAGGCCAAGGCTCCTCATCCTGAGTCAGGGAAGACAGATCAAGGAAAATCCAAGGCTCAGCCTAGGAATCCTAAATCTGGGAAAAATTCTGCTCCCAGCACTTCTCAGGCCCAGCCTAGAAATGTTCAGAGCAGAAGAAACTCAGGACAGAGGAGGCCTCAGGCAAGGCCAAGGATTACTAAGGTCCAGATTTCTCAAACAGGGCACAGAGCCCATCAGGAGCGTCCTAATCCTCAAAAGAGAAGGACAAACCAGGTGGCCTCTGAAAGGCAAAGGAGACCTGACTCCAGAA
Source organism: Prunella vulgaris (assembly GCA_026898435.1). NCBI lineage: Eukaryota > Viridiplantae > Streptophyta > Magnoliopsida > Lamiales > Lamiaceae > Prunella > Prunella vulgaris. The sequence goes on from JAPKLY010000126.1 coordinate 286,573, forward strand.
ATACTCAGGCTAGACCTCAAGTGCCAAAAGGTCAGGCCCGAGCTGCTCCTTCTAGGGATCAAACTCAGCCCAATGCACCCAGGCCAAGAAGGAACAGGAGGCCCACCCCCAGAAATCAATATAGGGCTCCTGTATCTCAGGCTGACACCCATACACCCTCAACTTCCCAGGCACAAAGGAAGAAGAGAACTGTGTATGTTGATATTTCAGGGAAACAGGTTTACGCTTCTGATGCTATCAGAATTGTTAAACAAATCTGGATCCCGAAGGGTATGACTGACTCAGTAGGACCCAATACGAGATGGGTACCTGAGGCCTGATTCTTTTCAGGTCACTGCGGGCTACAAGAAGAGGAAGAAGGATCTGATGAAGGACTGGTACTTGGACTCAGGATGTTCCAGGCACATGACCGGATTTCGTGATCTCCTTCAGGATTATGTAGCTCAGGAAGGCCCGCAGGTAACCTTTGGTGATAACTCTAAGGGTTTCACCAGAGGATTCGGAACCCTTGTTATTAACTCTGTCCGTGTACTAAATGTATCATATGTTGAGGGACTGAGACATAACTTACTCTCGGTTAGTCAGTTCTATGACCGAGGATATAGTGTAGAATTTACATCTAACATGTGTCGTGTGAAGGACAAATCTACACTACAGGTTCTGATTACATGTGTCAGGAGGGGCAATGTATATTTTGCTGACTTCAAGAGCAGCCCTCCTGAAACCTGTCTGGTCGCTAAGAGCTCCTCTGAGCTCAGTTGGCTTTGGCATAAACGTCTGAGTCACTTAAACTTCAAGATTATTAACAAAATCTCTAGACTTTCTCTTGTAGATGGTCTGCCTAATGAAGTTTTTAGTAAAGACCACGTGTGCGGAGCATGTCAGGAAGGCTAGCAAACCAAAGCCTCATTCAAAGTGAAGGAAGTCTTCTCCACTGACAGAGTGCTTCAGCTCCTGCACATGGATCTCTTTGGTCCAGTAACTCCTGTCAGCATAAATGGTAGGAAATATACCCTTGTTGTTGTTGATGATTATTCCAGGTACACATGGGTTATTTTCTTGCTGAACAAAAAGGAGACTCAGGTCAAGCTTCCAGAGTTACTCAAGCAATTGAGTACTGAACAGGGTCAGAGCATAGTCAGGATCCGATCAGATCGAGGAACCGAGTTTATAAACTCTATTATAATTGACTTTTGTACTAACCATGGTATAGCTCATGAGACTTCTGCAGCCAGGACCCCTCAGCGGAATGGGGTAGCTGAAAGAAGGAATCGAACCCTGAAGGAAGCTGTCAGGACCATGTTGGCTGAATCAGGATTGCCCAAGAAGTACTGGGCTGAAGCAATCAACACTGCTTGCTACACTCAGAACCGATCTATGCTGAACAAACAACATGCTCAGACACCCTATGAAACTTGGAACAAGAGGAAGCCTCGCATCTCTTATTTCCATATTTTTGGGTGTAAGTGTTTCATCCTGAACAATGGGAAAGACCAGCTGAAAGCCTTTGATAGCAAATCTGATGAGGGAGTTTTCTTAGGATACTCCTCAGTCAGTAAAGCTTTCAGGGTGTATAACTATCGGACCCTTTGTGTGGAGGAAACACCTCATGTTGTGTTTGATGAGACTGCATCAGTGCATAGGAAACAGGTTCCAAGTCCTGACACTTAGGGAATTACCAAAAGGGTAACAAGACTGAGTCTGAAGAATCCTGAATTCAAGATCAAACTTGTCAGTGCTCCCAAGGGATGGGATGATGATGATGAAGATCAGGATGGACTTCAGGCCAACCCTCAGCAAGCCCCTGCCTCGAAAAATGTTGAGTCTCAGACGGAAGGACAGACTCAACCTGAGGTATGTACTGTCGGTGATGATGCTTCTGCACCTGAGACAGTTACTGAGTCCAACACTGTAGGGGGAAACAATTTCCTTGACATTGGTCAACCCTCAGGAAATGACTCAGTATCTCCTGTTCTTGCACGTTCCGCTTCTTTGCCTATTATTGTCGAGACTAATATTTCAGGATCAGGCAATGGAACGTCAGTAGCTCCCAGTGCTCCAGTCAGCAGGAGGCGATGGCTAGATGATCACTCATTGGCTGATATCATTGGGGATATCAATGAGGGGGTCAGGACGAGGTTGTCCTTTGGCGAAAGTGCTATGTTTTGTTGCTTCCTGAGTGATCAGGAACCTACAAGCATAGAAGAAGCTCTAGCTGATCCCAACTGGATCCTAGCCATGCAGGATGAGCTCAATCAGTTTGAGCGGAATCAGGTTTGGGAGTTAGTTGAGAGACCTAGGCGTCAACATGTTATTGGCACCAAGTGGGTCTTCAAGAACAAGAGAGATGAAAAGAATGTTGTTGTCAGGAATAAGGTCAGACTAGTAGCAAAGGGTTACTCTCAGGCCGAGGGTATCGACTATGATGAGACCTTTGCTCCAGTCACAAGATTGGAAGCAATCAGGTTGTTTATGGCTTATGCAACATTCAGGAAATTCAAAGTGTATCAGATGGACGTAAAGAGTGCTTTTCTGAATGGTGTACTGAATGAAGAGGTGTATGTTGAGCAACCTCCTGGATTCGAAGTTGGTAATAAGGTATATCACCTGAAGAAAGCTCTTTATGGCCTGAAGCAAGCTCCGAGAGCTTGGTATGATACATTATCCCAATTCCTGATAGACCACAGGTTCGTGAAAGGAACAGTGGACAGGACCCTCTTCCGGATCACCGAAGGGGAAGACATTCTCTTGGTTCAGATTTATGTGGATGACATAATATTTGGATCTCCTAATCTGAAGCTTTGTGAGAAATTCTCCAAGCTGATGATTGGGAAATTTGAGATGTCAATGATGGGAGAAATGAATTTCTTTCTGGGTCTCCAAGTCAGGCAAACTGACTCCGGAATTTTCATTAATCAGTCCAAGTATGCGAGGGACTTGATTCAGAAATTTGGAGTTCAGTCCAGCAAAGTCTCACGCATTCCTATGAACACAAATGAGAAGTTGGATCCTGACAAAGAAGGAGTCTCAGTAAATCAGACTGAATATAGGGCACTGATAGGATCTTTATTATATCTGACTGCTAGTCGACCTGACATCACTTATGCAGTTGGAGTTTGTGCAAGGTATCAGTCTGATCCAAAGAAGAGTCATCTAGAGAGTGCCAAAAAGATACTGAAATACCTGAGAGGTACAGTCAATCTAGGAATTTGGTATCCCTCTGATGACAACCCAGAACTGACTGGCTATTCAGATGCTGATTATGGAGGCTGTAGACTTGATAGGAAATCAACTACAGGCACATGTCAGTTTCTACGGAGTAAACTGATCTCTTGGTTTTCTAAAAAGTAAACCAGTGTTGCAACGTCTACTACTGAGGCTGAGTATATGGCGGCAGGCAGTTGTTGTTCTCAGATTCTTTGGCTGAAACAACAACTGAGAGACTACCAAATAGAGGCCACTGAAGTTCCAATTTATTGTGACAATAATAGTGCCATTGCCATATCCCAAAACCCAGTCTTACACACAAGATGTAAGCATGTAGACATCAGGCATCACTTTATCAGAGATCATGTTGAGAAGAAGGACATCAGGATGGAGAGAGTCCCTACTGAAAAACAGAGAGCTGACATCATGACTAAGGCTTTGCCTGAAACCAGGTTTGTTGAGTTATCAGTAGAGTTAGGACTCCTTGACCCAGGCTTAGGTGATTCAGTCTGAATCTTTGATAAGAATGCACAAGGTCAGGGGGAATAACTCATATGGACTCAGGGTGAAGGAATCCCAGAGAGAATATGAATGGTTGAAGGGGGAACATTCAGTATAAGAGAAATGATCAATATAGACTGACTAAGTTTCAGGACACTGAACTCAGGTCTTATCACCCTGATAGGGCAATAAGTGGTATCAGTCAGAATACAAATCTGACTGACTGGTATGTTTTCTGATTTTTATCTAGTCATCTGATCTTGCGTGCATCTTCCTTATATTGTTTGCTGTATTGTCAAATTAATTTAATTTGTCAAATGATCCCAGCCATTCGTTTTAATATTCGGTTATTATTTAATACAATTTATTTGAATTAAATACGAACATGCTCTAATGTGCATTTAATGCACTGTGGGCGGGAACCGTTTTCGATAAAGCTTGACCAATTACTTTTGAAAAACCGAAGAGTCAAATGCTTTTCACTGCTCAATCTTGACCATTGAATCTCATAGGTCATTATTTTCTAAGCCACCCGATTAAAACCGAATTTTTGTATAAATAGGGGAAGATTGTGTTGTTAAAATCTTTATGCACCTAAATATTTTCCTTACATATTCCTCTCTGCAAACCGACCTTATTCATTTTCTTCATATTACTTCAATGGCTTCTCCATCTGCAGATTCCTTCTTTGGAAATCTTTTCCATCTAAGGAATGAAATTCATTATGAACCCTATGGGGATTTTTCTTCAAATCACCCGGATATTTTGCCTGTGCGAGAACTATTCAATAATGCAGGTCTTCTGCAACTCATTACAGCAAGACCACAGAGGCTCCACCCGAGACTTGTTGCTGCATTCTACCTAAAGATGGCGCAGAACAAGGAGTCCCAGGAGTGGGAAACTTGCATACCCCTGACCACCTGTACAAAGGGGAAGGATGGAGAGGAGGAGATGACCAGGAGATGGGTCACTCTCAACATCCAGAGGAAGATTAAGGAGGTTTTTAATCTTCCCAGTTCAGGATGAAGCCTAGTGGATTATGGGTATGGGAATGAGAAGGACTTTCTCCAGTCCTTATGTGATGGGGATGTCGTCCTGAAGTCGGGCCTGAATAAATCAGTCCTGAGGACTGAAAATCACCACTTCTTCGACCTGACAAGTCAGGGAGTGATGGGGATTGCCGGAGGATTGGAGCAGATCTCCAGACCAAAGCTTTATACGATGATGGCAATCTCGGACGCCTCTATGCACAACTTTAACTGGGAGGATTACTTCCTCCAAATGCAGGTGGCTGAGACCAGCAAAATCAAGTACTCGCCAGAGGGTCAGGCAACATTCGAGGCCAAGATGCACTTTGGCACCAAGATTTCTATGCTCTTGGAGACCCTGGATCTCGGTGATGTGGATCAGGCCCAATCACTCGAGATTCCAGCGAAAATCAATCTATTCAGAGCTTACTCCGATGATGCTGGTACCAGGAGAAGGCCTCGAACTCAGAAGAAGAAGGCCCAGGCGAGCATGACTGAAAGAGTCAAGGCTCAGGCAGGCAAGTCTTTTGAGTCTGATACAGCAAAGCCAGCGGAGGAGAAATCTAAACCCTCAGGACCCAAGCAACAAAAGCTGAAATTTCTCTATTCAGGGTCAGTAGAGCGAGAGAAAAAGCTCGTGGAAGAGCGAGAGAAAAAGCTTATGGAAGAGAGAGCTGCTGAAGAAGTTGTTCAGCATGCAACTCCGGAGAGGGAACCAGCTCAGGCGCAGGCCATTCTTGAAATTGCTCCCATTACATCTGTTCCGGATGTTGCATCCCCTGATCCTGATCAACTGATCCTTAACATCGCTGAAACTTATCAGAGTTTGGATCAGGTGGAATCTGCTCAGGAAGGAGGAGTTGAGCGGGAGGCTGCTGAACCAGTTCAGGCTGAAACACCATGGTCGTTCCCTGCGCCCGATGTGAATATTCTTTCAGATTTTGAGATAGTAGCAAGGGGAGCGGCAGCTGAAATGGTGGAAAGGAGATTTCCTGATCTCACTGAAGCTCAGAAGGAGGCAGTTGTGCAACTCCGCACTTTTGCCATTATCAGAAACACTACATGGTCTGAGCTCAGTCAGCTATGAGAGTCCAGAGGATGGGACTGCATTGCAGAATTAGAAGCCGCCCTCTTTGATCATTTTGATGTGAACTCTCTACATCAATTGATTAAGATGGTGGATTTTATCAAAACAGTCCGCCGAATCTATCCTGAGCCTGAACCTCAGAAAGCTGAAGAAGAGAAGGGAGAGGTGAAGGCAGCTGAGCAGGAGGTGGTAGTGGTTGCTGATGATGATCAGCAAGGTGGCACTGAGGGAGTCAGTGCACCGGCCGATGAAGCAATCCTGGGACCCGGGATTGCGGAGGCTTCAGGAGAGGGTCCACCAGGCATGGTCCGAGTCAGAGGCAAATGGACTACACCCGAAGCAATATATCTTCAGAATTCCTCACGAGCTCTTGGCAATCTGCACAGGAGGGTCATCCTCGTTGAGCGAAAAAATAGTAGGGTTGGTTCGAATTCTGAATTGCTGAACAAGAAGTTGAACAGACTGGACCGTGACCTGAATGATATGGCCACTGATATGCATGCTGCAATAGATCTCCTTGGGGAAGCTCGGACTAAAATCAATGAACTCCTCACTGTTATTTCTGAGCAAACCAAGGATGCCATTCAGAACTGCAATCAGATGGTTTCTAATGTGCAGACTCAGCAGGAGACTAAGCTTGCCAATTTTCTGGATCAACAACTGTCTGAAAAAGTTGATCAACTGGTTGATGAGAAGTTGGTCAAGCTGAAAGCTGAACTGAAGGAGGAACTGCTGAGTGAGATGTCTGAACAGGAGAAGGATGCAATTGCCACTGCCCTGAACAATCGGATGATGAGCTTTGAAAGACGGCTAAAAGCTGAGCACAATTCAGCCTTCGACAAGCTAAGTGTTGGCCTGAGAGGGATGGCCAGACAGATTGGGCAATTGCAGGGGAAGCAGACTGAGATGGATGGTCAGTTTACACTATTGGCGGAGTCAGTGGATGAAGTTGTCAAACGAATAAATGACGATGATGCCAAAAAGGGGGAAGAAGGGAAGAAGCAGATCGCCATTACTGGTAAAGCAAAGAAGTAAAACTTCCCCCCTGAACTGATAGCGGTGGAAAGAAAGAGGACAAGGTCCGTCGCTGCCATCGAAGCTGCTGAAGGTTCAGAGCCGAAAAGATTGAGGTCGTCTGAGGACCCCGCTCTGGAGCCTTTGTACAAGGAGATGGAGGAACATATGCAAACTGAGCTGACCACTCAGAAGAAAATGGTGATGACTGAAGCTGAAAAGATAGCAAAGATGAAGGAGATTTCGCTCCTCAGTCAGATCCAGCGCCTAAAGGAGTCCAATGAGTATCTGACTTCGCAGGTTCAGAAGAAGAAATCTGTATCTTCTGGATCTCGGATAAAGACTCAGAGGAAGATTGTGGTCAGTTCAGATCAAAGTCATCCTCCACTGAAGTTTGTGGAAGACTTTATTCCGATAGAGATGTTGGAGGTATGGATTCCGATCCGGAATAGGTGGGCCTACCTATTCTACGTGGTGGGGTTATGGGACGATCTGACTGAAGAAAAAGACATCATACTCCATCACTGGATGGCACAGGAGCATCCTGATCTCTGGGCTGAAATCATCAGACATGCTGACAATGAAGGTGTAGAGATCGCTCCTCCGGAATTCATCAAGTACCCTCCTCCACTCTTTAGGAACTCCAAGCAACTGGACCGGAAAGCAATTTCTGAAGAAGTCGTCAGAGTAGGACGAGCTACCGGGGCCGTTGCTGATCGGAACAGGATGAAGCAGGTCCTGAATCGGGTACTGGAGATGTACGAGATTCCACTGACTGCTTGGAACAAGGATGAAGACTAGATCAGGAGCTAGTTGTTCAGAAATTTTGTAATAGCTTCAGGATACTTGTATTTTCTTATCAATCAATGAAGTTATTTATTGTTTCCCGAGTACAACTTCTTGTTGACTCCTGAATCTACTTTTCTGAATCCTTATCAAGAACTGTACTAACCCATTCCTTGTTTTTCATCTTATAGACTAAGTACCAAATTTGTCAGGTGGTACTGAGTTGTTCTCACTGACTAAGTCAGTTGATTGTATAGATGAATAGGAATTTGCTTAAGGATTTTGGCATCATCAAAAAGGGGGAAATTGTTGGGACAATCTGAGTGTTTTGATTAGATCCCAAAACCCCTGATGAATTTGCCTAAGTATAGTTGTTCAGGATAAAATAATTCAGGATAGTTAGGTTATAAATTCAGTACAGGAGGACCATGCTGAAGACTGAAGAATATTGGAGTCGACCCAATTTACTGAAGTCTGAAGTGTAAACCATCCTGAAGGAGTCAGTCAGTCTTGCTGAAGATTGTCTGTTCTGAAGCTGAAGATCGAAGCCTGCTGATTCATCCTGAAGTCAATCCTGAAGTACCATTGGCTGATGTTTCTACTGAGTACACTAAGCATACTCAGGACAGAACTTAGTCAGTGAAGAGTAAGTGTTACCTATCAGGCTGTGCTGAATGCACTTAAGACCTGACTTAGGCCTTGGTTCAGTTCACCTGAATCCTGTAAGTCCGAAGCAAAAAAGGTTACACATACTGGGCTGAATAACCTATCAGGCTGTGCTGAATGCACATAGGACCTGACTCAGGCCGTGGTTCAGATCACCTGAATCATGTAAGTCCAAAACAAAAGGTTATTTATGCTATGGGACAAGAGACAAAGAGAATGTCAGTAAGACTCCATTAAGACACACGTTCAGACTGAGTTATTAACAAGAGACTCAGAGCATTGAATGTACGAGGAAGGACAAATGTCTGAAGGTCAACTAGCCGTTATAGCGGAGAGCCAATGATCTTTCGACACGCATGCACGGAGTCTGCGCAGCATTTAATGCGGTATTTAATGCGTCTCAAAAGTTGCAGGTGATGTGACAACTTGCCAGAATAAGCATGGCGGGTAGGTCAAACAGTATTTCTAGCCTGCAATCTACCTAAAATAGGAAAGATTTGATTTGATCTCCTCCAACGGATCTATTTTGAATCTTACCTATAAATATGGAGAGTCTTGCACCCATTCAAGGTTAACGGGAAATTTCCAAGAGAAAACTCTCAAGAATCCAAGCATTCAAAGCATACTATAAACAACACTATGCAATTAAATTTCCCTAGTGTTGTAGTAGGATTCACTCTGTATTTGCTTAGATCGATAGCTCTATTATTTAGCATTGTTTTGTATTGCTAGAGCTATCTTAGTTGGAAACCAGAATACCAAACCACTCAAGGTGTGAGATTGGTTGGTTAGAAGGACTGGGACTTGTAAAACGCCCAGGGGTCAGTTCCTAAGAGAGGAAGTTGGCTACTCGTGTCCCTTGGCACGTAAAACCCAAGTACCTATCCTCAGGGTTTTGAGGATAGCTTCCTGTTAAATTAGGTCGTGGACGTAGGAGTTGGTTATCTCCGAACCACGTTAAAAAGTCCTCTGTGTGCTGATTTACTGTTTTGTTCAGGATCATAACTGTCATCATAATAAACTGAACATTCTGCATCATTTTTCTATTCAGGACTGAATCAATCATCCTGAATCTTAATACTGTGCACTCAGCCTTAACCACTAGTTTACTAAGCAAACTCAGAGAAAATATTTTCAGAAACTAAAACGAGTAGAATCTAAGGGCTCACTTTCCGCACTCACTCTGGCTCACTGAGATAGTGGTCCAACTGACTTGCTTCCGAGCTGTCAGTAGGTTTGTTATCTCTACTGAGCTTCCTAGCACTTTACTCACACTCAGCTTATCTGACTCATTACTGAATTGTCCCTGCTGCCCCTGTGGACCTTCAGCATACTGAGTACTTCAGGAATTCCTGACTGAGAGTGTTAGAGCATTTTTCTGAGTCTTTCAGAAAAATCTGACATCAGCGTATCCCCCCCATACACTGATTATACTCGTTTCGGGACCAACAGTGCATTCAGCACAGCCTGATAGGTTATTCAGCCCAGTATGTGTAGCCTTTTTGCTTTGGACTTACATGATTCAGGTAAACTGAGCCAAGGCCTAAGTCAGGTCTTATGTGCATTCAGCAGAGCCTGATAGGTAACACTTACTCTTCACTAACTAAGTTCTATCCTGAGTGTGCTTAATGTACTCAGCAGAAACATTAGCCAATGGTACTTCAGGATTGTCTTCAGGACGGATCATCAGGCTTCGTTCTTCAGCTTCAGTTCAGGCAATCTTCAGCAAGACTGACTCTGACTTCTTCAGGATGGATTGCACATCAGACTTTAGTAAATTGGGTCGACTCAAATATTCTTCAGTCTTCAGCACGTTCCCCCTGAACTGAATTCCTAACCTAACTATCCTGAACTAGACAAACCTGAACAACCGTACTTAGGCAAATTCATCAGGGGTTTTGGGATCTAATCAAAATACTCAGATTGTCCCAACATACACACATATTCTCACCTTTTGAACAAAAACCTAGATTTCCGGGCAAGAAGCCGAATTTTCGGGTTCACAAAATCTGTCCAAAAAGGGATTTCAAACGCACACGTGTACACGAATAAACTGGATTTTGGATAATTCATTGCACGCGAGGCTAGACGAAAACCCAGATGAAATCACCCTGGCTGGAAGTTAGGAACCTCGGCGAGCATCCCTACTGACCTCGGCGACCTTCCCCCGACGCAAACCAAAATGCCTAAGGAACAGACCTAGGCAACCATTAGGGGGTGGAAGGGCGGCAACCAGGACCAGGGCGAGGGGGAAACCTCGCGCCCAGCTCCCCAGAAGAGCAATGCTCCGCGACCTCCCTGGGTTTCGGTGGCTCAAGAGGAGTTAAACCCCGCTCTGAGGGACCTCACCAACAACCCCGACGAGCTCCACCGCACGATTGCAACCTTGCAAAGGTTGCAACAGAGGTAGCTCGACGAGCTCGCCCTGGTTTCTGGGCGAGCTCCAGCCACTGAAGCTAGGGAGCAGACAAGGCCGACCCATGGCACCCAGACCCGGGATCAGTATAGCGACCTCCACACCGAGCAGGAGGCGAGCTCGGCCTAAGCTCGTCAGCACCGGGAACGAGCTGGGAAGGCCAAGGTGGTGGAGGAGCCCGCCCCGCCCGTTGGGTGAGCTTCGGCCTATACCGAAGCATCCGCCACCCACCAATCACTGAGGAGTGAGGTCCTCCAGGGCAGGTTGGGGCCGAAGTGCGGAGAAAATGAACGAACGATGGCCCCGGCTACGTCACATGCGGGAGAGGCGGACCTACAGCCTCGTAGGTCCGCCCACGACCGATTAAGGAGGCCCGCAGCAGATAGATTGGGCCCCAACGGCGGACGCCAATTCCGGCCCATCACAGAGGGGTCACCCCAGAGTGAGGCACCTCAGGGGCGTGCGTCCATGAGGCGCACGACCTTCGAGCAACCTCCACCGGAGGTGACCCACAATGACGAGCTGGCCTCACTAAAAAAGGCCGTCGAAATGCTACAAGCCCAAGTAGCGGCCAAATCTGGCGGGCCCGATGCCACCACTCTCCCGGCATTCCCTTTGGCACCTACCATCCTCCGAGCACCGGTCCAAAAGAAAATCCACTTCCCGGTGATGTCTGCATACGAGGGCAAGTCTGACCCGAAGGTCCACCTAGCCAAGTATGCAGACTACATGATCTCAGTAGGTGCCACCGATGCCACTCAATGCCGAAACTTTCCGTTGACCCTCGGGGACCGAGCCCACAGCTGGTTCTCATCACTCGCCCTGGGGTCAATACATTCCTTTGGCCAACTCACGCGGGAGTTCTTGGCCCACTTCTCCGGGTTTGGATCCTACCTCACCCAGAAGCACCACCTCGCCAACATCCACCAAGGCGACAATGAGACCGACCAACAGTATCTGGAGAGGTTCGATAAGATACTGCTGGAAGGCGAACCGGTGAGCGAAGATACCAAGATGCACCTCGCATGTCCGAACACTTATACTGAATTTTGCCACAAGGCGGGAGTGTTCGTAGCTATGCAGGAGGCCCTCTAGAAAGATGTCGGTGCCTCAGAGGAGAAGAAGCCCTACGGGAAGAAGTCTGTGGGCACATACAAAGCTCCCCGGAACTTGAAGGCTTTCGGTGAAGGGGATGAGTTCAAGGAGAAGCTCAACCAGGTCCTCACTGTCTCCATCGACCACGTCTTTACTACGGTAAAATACAAGGCCTTGCTGGAAGAGCCGAGGAGGATCCGCCAAGACCGCGCGAAGCTCAACTCCAACAAATACTGCGCCTATCACCAGTCGATCGGCCACTTCACCAACAAATGCCGAGACCTCCTCAAATAACTAAACAACTATGGAAATTTTATGAGGATGGGAAGCTGGCCGAGTTCGTGAAGAAGGCACCGGCAAAGAGACCAAGGTTCGAGAGGAGGGAAGTCTCCGATGATGAAGAAGAGGAAACGGGCCAACGTGGTCCTCAAAATAGGCGAAGAGCACCTCCCCAACCTCAACAGAACCTGGAGCCCACTCGAGAACTCTTGGTTCTCGAAGGAGAAGTCAGAACTGCAGGAGGTCTCCAAGATGGGGGATCCTCCATCTCCAAAAGAAAGAGGAAGGCCAAAATCCGGGCCGTGAACCAGGTTCAGGAAGGTAGCTCCAACTTCAGGCCCATCGCGCAACTCACTGATGAGCTAATATTCTCTTTGGCGGACCTGGAAGGGGTACTGACACCCCATAACGACTCGTTGGTGATAACCGCCAACATCATGAATGTCCGAGTTCACAGGCTACTTGTGGATACCGGCGCTTTCACCAACATTCTCTTCAAATCCACCTTAGATGCCTTAGGTGATTTTGAGTCATATTTAGAACCTAGCAATGCTAGGATAGTGGGGTTCAGAGAAGCTGTAACCGTCCCCCTAGGTACCATTAGGTTGAGCGTCCAGCTTGTATAGGCTGAGGATCCGGAGCGGAGACTGACTAGGTTTATCGATTTCCTTGTTGTCGACCAGCAGTCCTCCTACAATGGGTTCCTTGGCCGCCCCTTTATCAATGAATTCAAAGTGGCGTGTTCGACCTACTACTACTGTTTAAAGTTCCCAACTCCGAGAGGTGCCGGAACCATCAAAGGCGACCAGAAAAAGGCCTAAGAGTGTTTACTCCAAATTAAAGATGGCCGGGTCAAGAAATCTGTGACGCAGGTTCACATCCTTGAAGAGGACGTACAGATTCCCGCAGATGAGCCAAACATCCTAGACATCATCTCAACAGAAACCGAGTTGATGGAGGTAGGCGACCTGCATGAAATCGACCAAGTCCCAGAACCTGCGCAGGAGGCACAAGCGGCACCGATGGAGGGAATAGAAGGGACCCAAAGTAACCAAGTGCAAGAACCGGTGCAAGGTCCGCAACCTGAGCCCATGGACGTTGACGAGGTCCAAGATGGGGAACCTACGGGAGGTCAAGAACCAGTGCCAATGGACGTTGATCCCACACCCCGGGCTGCAGGACCTCCCCAAACTGATGAACCCCCGGGCATACTAACAGTTGAGGAACTTGTCCAAGTTGAAAGATAAGCTGATGACCTCGAACCACGCCTAAGTCATGAACCTGCGCATATGTCACAGGAAGAGTGGGACGAGTTCATCAACGATCCGAGGTGGAAAAATAAAAAAAGAAAAGCCACCCCCATGGAAGGATTGACTGCACTCCTGGTGGACCCAGAAAGGGACTTGGAACTTTTCATAGGTTCCGAGTTACCCGAACCGTACCGGTCGAGGATGGAGCTGTTTCTGATGTCCAACTTGGACGTGTTTGCCTGGTCCCATGAAGATATGACAGGGATCCCGTTGGAGCATGCTTGTCATCGACTTAATATAGATCCGGCGAGGAGACCCGTGCGAAGGAAGTATGAACCAGACAAGTACGCGGCCCTAACCACCAAAGTTGGGAAGCTGTTGGACAACAAGGTGATCAAGGAGGCCTTATGCCCACAGTGGGTTGCGAACCCCGTCCTGGTGAAGAAACACAACGGAACGTGGAGGCTGTGCATCAACTTCACGGACCAAACAAGGCATGCCCAAAGGATAACTTCCCACTACCCCACATTGATCAGCTTGTAGATAGCACTGCCGGCCATGAAATGATGACCTTCATGGACGCATTCGCAGGCTATCACCAGATAGCGTTGCACCCGGATGACCAGGAACATACAGCGTTCTACACCAACAAAAATATGTATTGTTGGGAGAGGATGCCGTTCGGACTTATCAACGCCGGAGCAACCTACCAAAGGTTGGTGAATAAAATGTTCGATCAACACATCGGCGAATCCATGGAGGTATACGTAGATGATATAGTTGTCAAGAGTTTGAGAAATGAGTATCACCTTGACCACCTAAAACAAACCTTCGGCATACTACGCCACTACAACATGAAGCTGAACCCCAAGAAGACCAGCTTCGGCGTGCATTCAGGGAAGTTCCTGGGACATCTGGTGAGCCAGCGAGGGATAGAAGTCAACCCGACATAGGTCCAATGCATAATCGAGATGGGTGTGCCCGATTTCGTACAGAAGATCCAAAGGTTGACCGGGTGCATGGCAGCCTTAAACAGGTTCCTCTCCAGGTCCGGTGACCGGAATTGCCCATTCTTCGAGGCAATCAAGGGGAACACGCGGAGGTACAAGGAGGCAGCTAAAGCCAACAAGCTGCACCTCAAAAACCACTTCGTGTAGACAAGTGAATGCCAACGAGCCTTTGAGGACATTAAAGCATACCTGGCTGACACGCAGGTCCTGTCAAAGCCTATACCTGGTGAAAAACTATACTTGTACCTCGCCGCGTTGGAGGTGGCCATCAGCTCCGTCCTGATCCGAGAAGAGGCAAAAACACACCTACCAGTGTACTACGTAAGCCAAGTCCTACACGAAGCTGAGTTGCGGTACACCCCAACAGAAAAGTTGGCTTATGCACTGGTGATGAGTGTTAGAAAATTGAGGCCCTACTTCTTTGACCACCCGGTAGAGGTGCTAACGACGTTCCCACTACGTCAAATACTACAATGGCCAGACACTGCGGGACGCTGGTTGAAATGGTCACTAGAAGTTAGCCAATACGGTATAAC